>MJUU01064691.1:34449-45341 GCA_002080025.1 Modiolus philippinarum | reverse complement strand
CCGACATTCACCATACTATAACCCGGATTTGCACTACGTGCAACCCGGCCAATTAAAGGTCAAGGTCACCGATGACCTCTAGTCGTGTTATCGCTTGAACTGGTAAACCGTAATAGATGGCTGAAAACATGTAATGAGGAAAATGTTCATTATTATGAGACTCAACTTTGTTGGCATTTAATCCGAAGAGATTCGACGACTCTTTATACGAGTAATTGTCCTTTGAAGGATTTTGACTTTCCGTTAATACTAAGTACTCCCAAATGATAAGTCATGGGGACCTAAAACCTTCATAATTGTTCATAACTCATATATGGCCATCTAAAAATATCAATGTCAATGGTCACCGGTAAAGGTCACCAATCAACATAGGCCTCGATATCACTTCAACTCGTGAACCGTAGCAGATAGCTGAAAACATGTAATAGGAAAAAATGTTCATTTTCAGGAGACGCAACTTCGTTACATTTTGGTCCGGAGAGAATCGGTGATTCTTTATATGAGTTATTGTCCTTGAAAGATTTTGAGTTTCCATTACTGATAAAAACTCCAAAATGATAAGTCGTAGAGACATTTAACCTTCACCATTGTTCAAAAGTGATATATGCTCATCTAAAAATGTCAAAGTCAAAGGTCACATGTCAAGGTCACAGATGACCTTATATCTTCTTATCACTACACTCGTACACTGTAAGAGATAAGTGATTAAAAGTATTGGAGAAAATATGTCTCATTGAGGTCTACATTTGGTACTTGGGCCCAAAGTAATTGGACCAGTCATTTTCTTTGGCCCAAAAAACATTTTCCGAAGTGAGATTGTTTGGTTTTGCTTATACCTCAAAAACCATTAAAGATACAAAAAAAACTGTAAAAACAAAAACTGTTCCGTTCAATATGGCCGACAAAATGGGGTGAGTCTCAAAGGTCAAGGTCCTGAGCAACAACGTTGTTTGTCATAAAGTCAAGCCTTAGCGACAATATACAAAACATTATATTGTGAAGAGGAAATAAATTGTGTTGCCAAACGTAAGTGACTTTCGTGTTCTAGTAAGAAGCTAATTTTTCGAAAAAGTCCCTAGCAACCATGGGGCAAAAGACAAATAAAGTTCAGAACATTTGTCAAATCACATTTCTGACCGAAATAGACATTCAAATCAAACTCAAACATGTATTCGTGATGAAAATTGGTGAAATACCTTGCAATTGTTCTCTGAACAATTGACTTTTAAATTTATTCATTTATTCTTCTTTTTCTCTTCTTTGTTAGGAATCTTATTTTTAGCTACACTTCCAACATTTAAATACATCACAAATCATTTGCTAGCGTCTTTATTAGAAAACAATACCTTAATCATAATGTACAAGTTTGGCAACGCTTTAAATTCAAAACTTTTGCTAATCTTTGTCCAAAACACTATTAAGTGCTAGTAATTCAAAGGGGAATAATCTTATACATTTTGTCTATTTAAAGTTGTATTCCAAAGAATAAGATAATAATAAAGGAGATATGCGTCGAATCAGACAGTTGGCAAAGGCATTATAATTTTATAGAGAGATTACAGTGACTTTTGACGTGCTATCCCGATTGGGTGCTAATTCATTTGCTTCACTGCTGTCTCTGCTGTGTTCCTTGGTGAATAAATTTCTACATTTCGAATTTAAAATAGAATTTAGGTCTTATATTGTTAGAGCGCTTCAGATCAGTGGGTCTTGTACATGAGGAATTATTACTGTAAATGGCGGTGTTATAGCATTGAAAAATATTGAATCATGGGAATTAACACTTTGTTTATAATTTGAAGAAAAGAATATAATCGCATTAGAGATAAGTTATGATTTATGATATCATTTTAAAGTAAAACTGGTCTAAATTGGCAAAATGTTACGTTTGTTTACTTTTTAAACGTGTATTTAAATTAACTTATGCTATCCATTATCAATAAAATGATAATCCTGATGACCGTCTATTATTAATGAATAACTGGACGAAACGACTCATTTTTGTAGTAATCTATAATTATACAGTTTTAATTAAAAAAGGTAAAAGTCAACACATTAGTGAAGGAAAGTTAACTGGAAACACTTACAATGGCCGAACAGTACAATCGCATGCCAAAACCCATCAGGGAACTGCACTCGAAAAAACAATAAAATGACAAAAGACATACATATGTTTACTCCAACATGCAGTTGGAGTAAACATATGTGTTATGGTCTCATGTTCATTTACTCCATATCCTTTCGTAAAATATAGACAACGATAGGAATTTGGGATAACCGGACTTGGTACCCGCAAGAGCAACAGCTGGTGGTAGGGTTAAACCGGTTTATGGGTACCCAAACCTCCCCTTTCTCTATCCTGTTTCCCTATATTGAACAAAGTATTTGCATTATATTCCAGCGACACAGCCGCCTTCATCAGATGCAAAACAAAAATGTCACTAAATACAGAATAAACATTGTCAAGTCACGGATAACGTTAATCTTGATCTTGATACTTTACACAAATTGTTTACAGAAAAAATGGTGATGAATAGAAAACGATAGAAACGCCAATATACAGTTACTGTTTTATATTAAGGCCTTCCTGTTTTGTATTACATATTTTTATAAAAAGGGATTCTCTTGTTTGTCTATATTCTTTATTTTCTTTTTACTGATTTCTATTCCTATTTGAAATTGTCAATTGAATGGCCAGGAGAATTAAAGTGAATAGCAACTGGCTTGTCTTTAAATCTTTTTTCCGTACATCGGTTAAGTAATTCTGCATTCTTGTCTTGACCATGCATGGTTTCGGTTTCTTCCACATACACAATGTATTTACATTTAGTGAAATAAATTCCGTACATGACATTTGATGTTCTACAATGAATATTGCTATTACAGTTAATAATTGTTCCAGATTTTCTTTTAACTTCTCAAGTATAACGTCTCTCACAAATAACACAATCCCTTCCGCATTTTCCGTTTATTTATTTTTTTTTACTGTGATGGTTCTTATCATTGCCTTTCATAACTTTGGCCGTTTTTTCATGAACAACAATATCAGCTAGATTTTTGTCTCTATGAAATGCACAAAGAGGTTGTTCGTTGAAAATTTTTCTTAACCTTGGAGTTTTTTCAAAATAGGGTGATGTTTACGCAGAATTTTCCCAACTTCTGGCAATGCTCGGCTGTAAGTTATTACTAATAGCACACATTTTTGTTTCATACTTTTAGACTTTTTTCGGCAAAAAGAGGTGCACAGTTTGTGCCCATTGGAATTCCGATAGTCTGTTGAAAAACCACTCCTCCAAACTGGACAAATATATTGTCGATCAGAAACTCTAACATTTTAATCACTTCTTCCTCTGTATATTTTTTCTGTGATTCTGAGTCGTACTTATATCTTTGTTCGCCGTCCTTGCGGGAGAAACATCTATGAATTATATCTTTCAGTCGTGATTTCAGTTGTTCATGGGGAATTGTAGAATAAAGCGTTGAAAAGTCAAAAGTTTTAATGCTGTTACAGTGTGATAATGAAAAGGAAAGCAAAACATATCTATGGTTCTGCAATATCTCCTCCTTAGACAGAGTAGTAGCTGTGTATATGAAAAAGAAAGGAAATGGGGTAAATGTCAAGGAGACAACATCCCATATCCAGGTTAAAACGACCAAAAACAAAACATCTAGGGGTCGTAATATGGTCTTCAACACAGTGAGAACCTCACACCATATAGTAAGCCCTAAATGGCCCCAAAAAGGTAAAAAAAAGTGAATAAATCAATGGAAACAAACCACATCCAATAACCCTAATATCAAGAAACTAAAATTTTATAAGAAGACAAGGACAAGCCAATGACCAACATATTCCTGACTTGGGACAGGCGCAAAAATTGCGGTGGGGTTAAACTCGTTTTCTTGGATCCAAACCCTCCCCCTATGTGTGGTGAATGGCTAAAAATAAATACACAAAAAGACTCACATTAAAAATCAAACTAGAAAAAAGTCCAACTTATCAAGACGAGTACCCTTGCAATGAAGTACATAAAACATGAAGACAATACACACAGGTACTGTCCGGACAAATGCTCATTGACCATGATATCACATCATCAATTATGAAAGAAGAACATGATATTGTGCAATGCCAAATACTGCCAATATGAAAAATTGTTTAAATTAAGTTATGGTGTAAAGCATTTAGGAGATGATCAATATTTTGGCCAACAAAAACCAGAAGTAAAGATTTAACAACAATGCTGTATTTATATCCTTTATGAATAAGTTTGTTCAACGGATTAAGAAGTTTGGAAGGACATTTTTTGAATTTATGCGCTTTGTAAATGATATTGCCATAGAAGTTTGGATGTGAAATGCCCTGATGTATAAGAGCCCTGCATTTTGGATTGCCCTGGGTATTTCCAATGCCTAGTTCTTTCTTTAAACAATCGATGTAATGATTTTTTACAAATGAAAATGATGTTATTAGGGGCCTTATCTGCCGGAACAACGACATATTTGTCATGAATGGAGGACAAGTATCTGGCAACATTGGCATTTTTGAAAATGGATGATGCTTTAGTTCTCATTGACCCTCGTAGCTGACTGATTCGTTTAAGAATCATGGACATCACAGCCTTAACCAACTCCGAAAGAGAATCCAGGTCTTCATCTTGTTCACGTTTAATCCATTTTCTGGCATAGTCCTCTACAGCATCCATAAGTAGCTTAAAATTTTGATCCCAGTTGATGGATCGTGGTTCACGGAATTTTGGTCTCTTTGCAAGGACTTCACGGAGAGACGGATTTTCGATGATATTCAAGTCTCCCGTTATGACGTGACCACAGGGACTATATTTGTAAGGAGAATTTGAACATGAACAATCGGGTGGTTTAGACTTGAGATCGTCGGTGGTAAGGTTTTGCAATACACGTTTATGGTTGAAAATCTTGGATGCTATCGGTGAAGTATAGGTATATGAAATGATTGGAACTGATGTGTCCTTGAAATATAGAGGTATTTTGTTTTTTACATTTTTGTGGTGTAATATATTGGCAAGGTTGATGGCATCTAAACCCTTATTTGCAAACGTAATAGGTAGGAAGAAGCGGTGTTCGTCTACGTTTGCGTGTTCTGTTCTGTTCATACCGTATTAGTGATCACCGATGTTTATTTTTCATCTCGGTTAAGAGCTCTGTAAAGAACAATTCAGTAAACACTTGAGTACACGTCTTAGAATTATTAATTGACAAATCTGCATAATGAACATGAACTTACAATATCCAGTTATTTTCGTGATTTCTGATGTTTTAAAATTCCAACTGTACAGTCACTTGCCCATAATTCCAGATTTCCGATAATAAGTCTAAGCACATTATCACCGCCCTTTTTTCCATGGTAACGATGGCTACTTAAAACAAATATGACTCATAATCAAGCTATGGCGAACACGTTTTCTTAGGGACCGACCATTTAACCTGGGGGGGGGGGCTGTCGTTTTTTTTTTTGTTTTTTTTTTTTTTTTTTGAAAAAAATATTCTGAAGCTGATTTTATGCGAAAAAAATATTTTGGCTGCAAAAATGATGAAAAGAAATATTCTGAAGGGGGCTTTCTGTCCAAGAAAATTATGCTTATTTTCAAATATACTAGTTAAAAAATTAATAAAAAATTTCTGTCTACAAAAAAACCATAACCCCCCCTTCAAGTTCAATGGTCGGTCCCTTATCTTATATGTGCTGCAAATTGTAAACTAATTCCGAGGGATTACAATTACGGTAGGTACTGTAGGCATATGTACACTATCTCCCTTAATTGTAATCGGTTACAATTGAGGGAGGTCTTGCAACCGTTAATGTAACCGGGATTACATTAAAGGGCGGTCATTAACCTTAAATGTTATAGGATTACATTTAAGGTAAGGATTACACTTAAGGACTCAACACGGCACATAAAAAAATTAAGATTCTGTAATTAATGGCTAAGATGTATTCATTTGGTCATAAAAACACATCCCTAAAAGTTTTTACATTCGAACTTGTGTTACGTCTCGAAACAATTTTTTGACTGGCTATACAGAGAACAAAAAATGGCGGTAAAATTTTCCCATACTTTTCACTGTACAATGTAACTATATTTTGGACGCTAATAACTCAAAAAGGCAAAATAACACAAATCTTTTATCTATCAAAATGCCATTTTCTTGGTTAGTTTTATAAAAATCAAACATCAAAAGTTTGCATTTTTCCTCAATGTGCCACTTCATCAATGCCTGTTTCTAAGACGGACTAGTACTTAATTATACAATTACATGTTAACGCGTTTTCATTGTGGATGTCTCATATCTTTGTTTTTTCTGTTTTCTTGTTTTACAATTACTCTGAACTTACATTTTTGTAATTAACACATCTTTTTGGCATTTTACTACAGTTGTTTCAAAACTGTAGTGATTTGCAAACGTGACAGACGGACGGGTCAAGGGCATAGACATATCCATAACTTTAATTTGAAAGTGCAGGGATACAAAATGTAATATGATAAGATTTAATTACACATAATAAAATAATTATGGTTGAGTTCGGACCCTTTTAGTCCCTATGGCTATAGCAATGGTGAGTCCTTGCCATCACATGGCGTCAATCGTCTGTCGCAGGTAAACTTTAGATTCGAAAGTCTTGTCCTCTGAGACCACCTTGGAAATAGGGCTAATAAAAAATTACAGAGCAGTCAACAGCCAGAGTCCAAGATGCAAACAGACAACAAGGTGCAAAACCACTGAAAAATTGCGAACCGCAATGGTCCTGACTTGGTACAGACATTCCTGAAGAATTGTTGGCCTAGACCGGTATAATGGCATTCCAACCCCCTTTTTTTACATTGCGGAAGTGTCTGGCTGTGACTCAAGAGCAAAACTACCACCGAAAGGTCTCAGGCAGAGAAAAGAATCTTGCATCACAGTTCTGACAGAAACTTCAAACCCCCCTTTTGCATCATAGTTCTGACAGAAACTTCAACCCCCACACACACAAACACACACAATGGACTGATATCTATTAGATAACTTTTCAATGATTGTACGAGGTGTTAGACCGAATTCTCTAAAGAAGTTTTTTGAAATAATCTTTTGTTAGTCCCTTCAAATTGATGGACCAGAACCAAACCGAAACTTGTACTTGATTTGTAAGTCGTAGTAACTAGTAGACTCACATACCAAATATTAGATGAATCCCTGCAACGGTTAAGAAAATATTCCGGAAAAAAACTATTTCACCAACATTTTTATAAGTCCAAGGCCAATAAATTCGTCATGAATCTGTGGAACGGAACTAAAATCAAACCGGTTCTGTGAGCACTCCAGTATTTCCGAGAGAACACAAACAGCCTGATTCTGGGGAAATTAGCTAGGTGGACAATGTTTTAACAAAGCTATAACTTCGACATTTTGTACAAGAAAGGTACCAGTCACAGAAATGATGACGCATTGAGCAGAACGATTTACGATAATTCAAACAACCGAAAACCACTACAGCTTTTTCAACTCAAACCGAGTCACACTTCGCCGACTCCAACCCAATAGCTTTAATAATAGAAATAACAACGGTGCCACAAGACAAACTTATAGAAGTTCAGTTAAACGACGCCGATTTTAAACACATCCGATCGTATTTGATCCACCGGGAGCTACCGGGTGATAATAAAAGAGCAAGAAAAATAATTCTGGAAGTCCAAGATTATATCTTATAATATGGTGTACTGTTCAACTTGTATCAAAAAGGTATAGGTCACAGAGCAGACAGAATTGTAAAACAGCTTGCCGTGCAACATACACTCCATGACGACATATTGCAGTCATTACACGACAAACTGTTAGGAGGTCACCACGAAAAGGAACGTACATATCAAACAATGAGATATAAATGGTTTTGGCCTGTCATGAACAGAAATATATCATCCTACGTATAATCCTGATAGAGTGTCAAAAAGCCAAGTTAGACAAACACAAAAAAACCAACACCTGTACAACCATAACCAGTCCTTGATGTGTTCCGACGGATAAAAATGGATATACCTGGACCATAAAGGGCAAGTTCGGAAGGATATACTCATATCTTATTGATTAACAATGAAGGGATATGGAGTAAACGCAAATGAGACAAAGTCTCTACAAATACATGGTAATAATAAACAATGGAACAGCGCTTTTATTGTTGTTCTTGGTTGTCTGTTCCTTTTCATACTTTAAACTGAATTTTACTGTTGTTACGATCGTTTTTTTATTTATCACATTGGCTATAGGGGGAAGGTTTGGGCCCAATAAAACTAGTTTAACCCCGCCGCAGCAGGTTTGCGCCTGTCCTAAGTCAGGAAATTTATTAAGCCTTTGTGTGTCTTGTCTGTTTTCTAGTTAGTTCACTTTATGTCTATCGGAGTCTAGGAAGATGCTTATTTCGCTGAACTTGATTACTCTTTTATTTAGGGGCCAACTCCGACCTACCGTTGGATGTGGGGTTTCCTCACCGTTCATTGAAGATCTTATGGTGGCTTTGAGTTGTTATTGCTCCCCTTAGGATCGTTGTCTCTTTGACGCATTCCCCGTTTCCCTTCTTTTTCTTATTTAAAGCATGTATTTGTTTTTACCAGGAGCGTGGACCATATTGGTATTCAAGTATTGGGGTATCAATGTTCAAGGAATCCAAAGCGTGTTATTCTGTTCTGCAGATAAACTCACTAAATAATTAATTAAAACTATGTCCACATCTTCCAAATGTGTTGATTTTTGTTTTGCAATATATAAATAAATAAATTGTCGAAATGCGCATATGCAGAACTAAAATTAACAGTAATTTTCTTATGTACCCATCTGATAATCCTGAATCTATCTTCGTTTCTGAAAAAAAAATAATTTAAGAACATTATGAGATTTTTTTTTTTTTTTTTTTTGCTTGGCTGCTTACTTTTATCTCTCTCATACATAGCTCTGTCCTGTGCTGATTTGACTTTCCTTTTTAGACACATATTTCGGTTTATGGATTTCTTAATGTTTGATTTTTTTCTGCACTAACTTTTGTTATTTTGTTAAAATAGACGGCCTCCACGTTAAAAAATGCAAGTATCATGTCATTTCATTTTCACTGTATTTCTTGTTTGTTCTTAACAAAGTATGCTTTATCTTTTTCCATTACCAAATGGAACACCTGCGTTCTTCGTTATTTGTACAGAATCATTGATGGATCAGAAAGCAAATTACTGTTTTAAGTATCATATGTGGTAGATTGTATAAAAGGGTAGAAAAATCAATCGGTCCAAATTCTAATTCAAGATTATTTTTTTCACTTAATACTGGGATGATCATTTCTTTTAACTGTATACGACCTTTCAATAGCAATTGCCGTTGAGTTGCTACCGTAATGGAAGGGGAGGTTTGGCGCACAATAAAACTGGTTTTACCAAATCTTTCTTTTGAAATGCCTGTACTAAGTCAGGGCCATTGCGGTCGACAACATTTCCGGTTGTTCAACCTGATCAGTCTTGTTGTCTTATGGACCACGGCTCTTGACAAATCTGTTCGGTAAAAATTTCTACCTCTGCAGCGTATGGCATGTATAATTCATAGTTGAAACGGACATTTTCAGCTAGATTCATGCCTCCCAAATTTGACAATACTAATTTTGACTTAATCCTCATTGACTGACTGACAATGTGACGGGTATTGTCGAATTAGCAGGACATACTTACCCTTCAGCACCTGATGTTACTCTTAGTTGCACGGGAGTTCACTCTGTACGTACCTTGATTTTGAATGTTATGTTTTTAATCGGCGTCTTGTAGCTATATAATAATGGCTATGTCGTTTTTATAATTGTCAATCCTTTGTTCCTTCGGTATCTTACTACCGTTGTTTGAAACAGTGTTGATATAGACTCCCAGTTATAATAGTTTATTATTCGATATATATTTGATACGATATTTTGAAACTTCAGTGGAGGAGCACGTGACCAGGAGCAGTTGTTTGTTTTCCATTAGAATCGATCTAATGTGTCCTAATCTTTTACAATGAAGATACCTTTTCAATAAGATAGGAAATATTTTTAAATTATTTATTCAAGAAAATTGTTTACAAAATTATTAATTTAATTTTCATTAATATTATAACTAATGTGAAAGGGAAATCAATAAGACAAGGGAGACGGGTTATGCTTGCTTGACTTTTCTGTTACATGTCCGGAGGAGTGTGTCTGGATATCATGATGCAGATGCATGATTACCTTAATTGCAATGGTTTTTGGGGGTTGCATATTGTTTCCAATTATTATTGTTATTATTACTATTACTTTTTGGTTGTTCATAAAAGAAAATGATAAAAAAATGATAAATACATTAAGCGAGAACTAGCGTATCCGGCGCAATCTTTTTACCAAACACGTGTGCCTCAGATATGGGTTAATTGGTATAGGTCAACATTGGTGAGAGTGAAAACAAAAGAAAATCTGTCGAAGTGGGTCAAGATAACGTGCTCTGGATCCACGGGGGGGGGTCACTTCCTATATAGAGGTATATACAGACGTGCCGCTGGAATGGGCCTGTATTTTGCAGTTGTCAACTATATGAATGGGTAGTAATTTTTGACATCATGTATATCAATGGGTCGTAAATTAACCACAAATGGCCAGAATCTCTACTGGTTGCTGTAATTTATCAAGTATTTATCATTATTTGATGTTTAAGAACCTCCTGCTGTGAAATAAATGGTTTTCTTACTCGAAATACACATTTTTACTCTACAGTTGGGTTGGTTATTTTTAAAATTTACTATATGAATGGGTCTATATTTTGTTTGGGGAACTATATGAAAGGGGGGTATTTTCAAAATGCCAGCGGCAGGCCTGTACCCAATTCCACTTTAAGTGACCC
>MJUU01064691.1:18804-33353 GCA_002080025.1 Modiolus philippinarum | reverse complement strand
TTTTTCATTTACTTTGCATTTGAGCAATCGCCCTTTGAAATACAATGAAGATATATCAAGAATTTCATCAAATTTTGTCAAAAGTTTATTCAAGGTGTATACAAACATATTTTGAGAAGAAAAGTGGGGGTCCGTGTGCAAAATTTTCTCATGCATCATGATGGATAAAATATGAGAATTCCGAAAGTCAGAGACAGTTTCACAAACCAGAGGAGTGACCATCCTTAATAGCTTCAGCTAACCAATTTTTAATATGAACAGAATGATTCTTGCAAAAAAAGAAATACTAATAATACTAATATATATATAATATTACAATCCAATCCATTTGTTAAAAAAGGGGTTCTTAGCTCACCTGACTCAAAGGGTCATGTGAACTATTGCCACCATGAAGCATTCGTCGTTGTCATCCATCATAAACTTTTCTTATTTCCATCTCCTTTAAAAGCACGGCCAATTTGGACCAAACTTGGCAGGGATGGTCCTTGGGTGGTTCCCCTTCAAAATTATATCCGATATCCCTTCCCGCTAAAAATGTTCAGCATGTCAAGGGCTGTCATCTTATGCAGTAGTGACAAGAATCAGGCCACAGTGACCTAGATATATGGTAAGAGTTTAAGTGACAGCTCATATGTCATGTACTATTAGAGATTGGATCAAACAATTTTACATGCAGATGTCTTTGAGGGAAAAGGATTTAATTTCATGGTCCACTGACACTGATTGAATTTAGGTCAGAGTTCATATCTTAGGTACTATAACTAAATACCGAAGTTACTGTGAATTTACTTTCTGCATATGCGCATTTCGACAAATTATGTCTCATCAGTGCAGATAAAATCTAAATGTTTGGAAGACCATAGAATCAAAAATGTTTAAATGTTTACTATAAGAGATCTCTAAGAAAGAAAACAAAATTAAACAAGAGTTTGTTCGTCACTGTGACCTACATTTCATGGTTCAATGATTGGTTAAAGTTAATGTCAGAGCTTATATTTCGTGTACTATAAAAGTACAATAACACTTTCCAAGACATACACTCTACTTGACCTAATTTGGCGGCGAATTGATGCTTTGCATCAATTTTTAACTTGTGTATTTCTGTTATGAACGTTTAATCTTACTACAATCTGTCCCTGTGTAGTCTGATGTACATGTGCATGTGTAAGTTGAACAGGAGGCTGTGCAAGTTCCACCGTTTTCACAAGGATTTGGTGAACATGGCACTGAAATTAAATTATATTGTTGTTTTAAATTATTTGAAATCCATGAAGTTTTGACTTAATTTGTTAATGGGTTCCAATAATAAACAATTATGAGTTATAGATTAAGAGAAATAACATATATCGCAAATCAGTCGAATGCTTACTGATTAATGATGAAAACTAGTTTAAGTACAGAAATGTATCAGTTGGTGATGATTCTGGAGTTGGCATTTCAGTTTTTGGGATTTCTTGTTCATGTCTGTATAATGTAAAAGTGGAAATTTTCGCGATGTACTAATTTCGTTATTTTCGCGCTTGACAAAAGATCGCGAAAATTAGTACCTGCAAATATCTCAGAAAAAAATTAGAAGGTACTAATATTTTCCTAAAACCGCGAAAATTGATACCCGCAAACAAGGCACACTTCAAGAAACCGCGAAAATTAGCAACCGCGAAAATTAATACGTTTACAGTATTTAGTTCTTTCACTTTCATGTTTCACAATTAACTCAGTCATGTTGCTAACTGAATTTTTCTGTTGTTACTTTTGTTTTTTTTTTTTATTATTGATCACATTGGCTAGAGGGAAGGTTTGAGTCCAAGAAAAAACTAGGTTTGCGCCTGTCCTAAGTAAGCAAATTTTATTAAGCATTTGTGTGTCTTGTCTGTTTTCTACTTATTTTACTTTATGTCTTTAGTATAGGAGTCTAGGATGGTGTTTATTTCGCTGAACTATGTTACTCTTTATTTAGGGGCCGACTCCGACCTGCCGTTGGGTGCGGGGTTTCCTCACCGTTCATTGATGATCTTATGGTGGCTTTGAGTTGTTATTACTCCCCTTTGAGTCATTGCCCTTTTGAAACATTTCCCGTTGCATATTTTTTTTTCTTTATCATTACAATAGAAATTATTTCCAAAATGACGTAATGCAGTCGGACGTGTACGGTTGAATGGACTTGGCTTGACAATTCTGTCCCAAAAATTGGTACTCATTGGTTAGCTTTATCCTTTTTTTAAAGGTGGTGTTCCGAAATTTGGTCAATATTCCTAAACAACTGATTTCAGATGGAAGGGCCCCCTTATAGAGCTCCGTCACCTTCCCAAGATTAAACTGTGGTTTGTATAAATATCGTTAGAGTACAAACTTTGACACATTGTTTGAAATACTTTGCAAACAGTTCGAACTTTTACATTGACTGATCATCGATATCATATAAACGGTCAGTGTACAATATACATAGGGTTCACATACTTTTGTGTTAATTCAAACATGCATGCTTCGTAAGCATGTTTGATATCTCGTATTATAATTAATATTGTTTTACATTCTGACGAAACTCTACGTAGCGCGACGAAAGGAACCTTTCACAACGAACCATAACCTTTATCACAAGAAGTGGAGTATTAACTGTGGATATTATGTTATTCATTTCCAATAATATTTATAGATTATTTCGAAATTACCGTCTCAGAAACTTATACATAAAGGGTATGTTCAGTCACTGTTGCAATTGTCACTACAGTTGTGCGGTCGTCACCACGATTTGACAGACCATTACTATGTTTCTGTTTGAAGAAAACAAATATCTTTGGGTAGATCCAGCGTTTGTTATTTAGACCCTTTTGGTTATTTGTTCTCTATCAGCTTTATCATGTTTTCTGGTTATTGGACTTCCAAATGTTTTGGTTTTATCTGCACTGAGGAGACATAAATTGTCGAAATGCGCATTTGCAGAAAATAAACAGTAACTTCGGTATTTTGTTATTTGTTACCGGACTGACTAACAACGACTGTGACAAAACCGACTTTCACTGGCAGTAGGACGGATGCCACGCGTGGAGCATATCATGCTTACCCTTCCGGAGTACCTGATGATACCTCAGTTTTATAGGGGCTCACACTGCTAGTGCTTTAGTTTTGTAGCGTTCTTGTTCATTTTTGTTTATTTGTTTTGTCTGTGTCATACTGTCTCCATTCGTGTTGCTTTGAATTGCCATGATTTCGGATACATGATTTTAGAATTTCCCCTTTCCTCGTTCTTGCTTCTGTTTTCGTTTGCCGATGTATTTTAAGACTAATAAGTTACACATATTTGCCAAGTTTATTAAATCATCCTGACCTTAAGCATGTCACATTAATCATAATTCATATATAAATCAAATCTTGTCGAGTATACCATCTCATACAGGTAGCTTACCAAGTCCGTTAAAACACCAAACAATGCTAATTTATAAATATCTTCAATTTTAAGATACAAAAGATCAACAGCGAAACCCTTTACAATAAGAATTTAAAAATGAATCAATTTAACTGAACAAAACAGTTTTACTTTATATCTCGATATAAAACTAATGCGGATAAGCAATAAAGGAAATTCATGTGAAGTACTATATAATACCATATAATTCTTCTTGTGTCCTATATATCTTGCTTACGAAGTCCTTTAAAACAGCAAACAGTGCTAATTTATAAATATCTTCAATTTTAAGATACAAATGATCAACAGCGAAACCCTTTACAATAAGAATTTAAAAATGAAAATGGAAATTGAATCAATTTAACTGAACAAAACAGTTTTACTTTATATCTCGATATAAAACTAACGCGGATAAGCAATTACGGAAATTCATGTGAAGTACTATATAATACCATATAATTTTTCTTATATCGTATATCTCTGTACGATTACAATTTTACAGCGTCAAATTTGAAACATATACGACAAACACTTCACAAATCTAGGGAAAATGCATTTACTAAATATTCGATAAAAATAAACAGTCTATGGTTCAAGAGGAAGTCGCAATATGAACTTTTAAATTTGTTCATCACACTGACACAATTAATAGTGCAAGAAATGTATTTGAAAGATAAAATGAAGTGAGAGATATCACTATATGTCATTTATGACCCCCCACCCCACCCCCGTGTAAAATGGACAATAATAGATATGTTTACTTGTCATATGGTTGAAGAACAGCATGTAAAATCTGTCAAATTTTATTTCTTGAACTTGTACTGTGCTTTCTTCACATTTATTTTACAGAAAGCATAACTTATCTATTTTTTCAATTTAAGGATAACTCGTGTGTCTTTTGTTCGTCTCTTTCGAAAGTCACGAGTGAACACGAAAGCGACGAAACCAAGTTTTTATGGCTCAGAATGCTGATTTTTCAACTGCTTGTTCGATATAAGTTAAACAATCACAACATTTTAATTGGAAGTGTTTGCATTTTTAAATTCACAATCACTTTTTTAAGTTCTTGTGCAATAACTTTTACCCATGCGATTACATCCTGTTTCGTCAAATTGTGAAACATTTCTAATGAACACCAAGGTGCTGCTTCGTGTTCACACAGAAGCTGAAACTTCAAGGAGTAAGTTTGATAGAATTACAGTTTCAGTGAATAGTTTTAAGCTGTTAATTATTCGAAAAAAACGTGTACAAATTCTATGAATAAAAAACAAATATAACGTCCCTTCTTACCTGGTATATTGACGGAATAAACAAAATTTTTAAAAAATGGTAAAAATAGGCCATAACATAAAAGTTAAAAAGTGCAAAATAAATAAAATGTTAAAACATATGAAGCAGCCAAGAATAACACCTTTTACATCCAAATGTTGATAGCATAGATGGTTTTATTATGAACTTACTCATACACATCACGATCGAGTACACAATGTCTACTAAGGAAGTCAAAATAATGCCTGCAGTAACAGCCTTCATATTTTTGTCACTATAGTTGAAAAGAATCTAAAACGAAAAAGGTAATAATATAGCTTTCTTCAACTGATTATTAACTGCATTTAACAAAACATATGCTACATTTAGATAAATAAAATAACTCTGAGATCAAAATAAAGTGGAAAGTAACGAAATATAAATAGCACCTTCATATTCAAATCTGCATGCAAAGCATGGATCATTTTAAAAATTATAACCTAAGAGATCTGCATTCAATGCCGTTTGGATAATATAGAGTAAAATAGTAAGTTGACGCAGAAATTTTGTCAATTGGTAAAGCTTTTCTTATTTAAATTTTGAATTGATTGGATGGATCAGTATATGGCTATAAAGCACACTAAAAGTATGGTTATCGTATAAAACGTTTTGTTACTTTGGTCAAGAAGCAGAAGGGGGATAGTAGAAAATGCGTATTTGTGACAACGTGATTATCAATACCTTTTAAAAGTCATGTTAAAATATCGTAAAGTATAATATTAATCTATCAAAACCAACACTTTTTACTTAACGTACTTAACTGATGTGTTTTGTATTTTATAGTCTTTAACTGTCGTTCTGCATCTATTGCATACATGTTTGTAGAGGAACCTTGTCCGATATCTTTTACCCTGCGTCCATGAATGTTGAGAAACACTGATAAAGCGTTGATCCACATCTAGCAAGTGAATTCTGCTCAGGCATGTGTAAATGCTGTCCTGGTCTTACTGTGAGGCATGAGTATGAGCTCTTTGTTGAAGGCCACATAGTGACTTAAATGTGAAGAACAACAACATAAGCGTTGCTCCAGTTGTTTAATATCATGTATTTGCAGGGGATTTTGTCCCATGTACATTTACTTAATATTCATATGTTTTAGCATATATTATTACCGCCGTGTATACCGCCGTGTATACCTGCCAATACTAAAGATATACTCTTCACATTGATTATTTACGATGAGTTTTACCGCCTATCACTTTAAGATACTATTCTACGGAATTTACAAGTTATTGCAACAAAAAACTTCGATGTGAAAAATCGCGATTACTTTATGAACAAAACATATAAAGTTATAATTAAAAACTGGTATATAAATTCCATTTTTCTTTTGTCAGGTATCATTTAATTATCTTGAATTGTACATCGCCATCTTCGATGCACACTGCAGGAGTTATTCCCATATACACTACTGATTATCACAATAATAGTTACTATGTAACTTTTTTAATGTTAAGGTTTCGATTGTTAAATGTATATTGGAAGTATTTCTCTAGAAATTTATTTGACATCATCCAGATCTTATTGTATTTTGTCCAATTGGTTTTCTTTATTGGTCGTTTCCTCTAATATGCTTTTCAGTTTTGGTGTACTTTAACTTATATAGCGCCATAAAAATTAGCAGTTTGCTTAGTGAAGAAAAAAACGTTCTGTTTAGCTACGAGTGTATCCGAGGCTTCAAATGCAGTAGACATAGACCAGTTGTATGTAGCATTATCCCAACTAGCTGGTATTGAATACTTGTTACAGTCGTTTTAGAACATAACGCATTCTTGAGAATAATCTAATCAAATAATCGTCTTCGGGATAAAAGTTTTTTAGTATAAAAAGCCCTTTTCAGTCTTTAACATGTATTTCACAGTTTAATATTTGAGGTTGGTAATACATCGGCAAACGAATACCGAAGCAAGAAGGAAAAAAGGGGGAATTCTAAAATCATAAATCCAAAATCCCGGCATTTTGGTGTACTTTAACTTATATATGTTAGTGCTTTTAGTTTTTTGTGTTGTATATGTAATGTTCGTATGTTTTTTGGGCATGTGGTGTCTTTGGTCTTCCGTCTTTTGGTGTTCTTGCTTTTGCCTTGTCTCTGAACTTTGATTTGTGTAATCTTGTGCTTTGTTCCTTCGGTATTCTACTGCCGTTGTTTCCTATCCAATACGAATTAAGACAGTATCACAAAGACAAAATAAATAAACAAAAATGAACAAGAACGCCACAAAACTAAAGCACTACCAGTGTGAACCCCTATAAAAACTGAGGTATCATCAGGTGCTCCGGAAGGATAAGCATGATCTACTCCACGCATAGCACCCGTCACACTGCCAGTGAAAAGTCCGAATTTGTCATAGTCGGTGTTAGTCGGTCCGGTTATAAACTCTGGATCTACCCAAAGATATCTCTTCGTATTTGGGAAATAGAAACAATGTAACGGTCTGTCAAATCGTGGTGACGATCGTAAAACATCTGTAGTGACATCTGCAACAGTAACTGAACTTACCCCTAATGTATAAGTTTTTGAGACAGTAATTTCACTCTGTTGAAAAAAATCACTATACAAACTACAGTCACGGAAAAGGTGAATGAGTTGTGAAATGTACACGCCATATGCCGCAGATGTGGGAATATTTCTGCTCAAAAACAGGAAATTCACTATTGTCATGGAGTCTTGTTTTCAGACGTCCAGAGCTGTCAATGAAGAGGTATAGGTCCAGGTATGATGGTTTATCAGTGATCTCTTTAATGTCGAGTTTACTTGGGTATATAAGATGAAGATTATCCTTAAATTAAGGATTGTTCAATGTAAGAACATTATCTATATAACGGAAGCTGAAATTAAAGGATTTGGTTAGCTAATTGTCTTTCTTCTGAACTAGCCCTTGTATGAACCTAGCTTCATACGAATAAAGAAACAAATCTGCTAAAGTGGAACACAATATGTCCCATAGGTTTCCCTATTGTCTGTTGGAAAACTTGTCCTCCAAATTCTACAAATATATGAAATCAAGAATTGACATCCTCCACTGAATTTTTTTGTGGGAACCAGTGTGATGCTTAACAAAATGGACCCGATCTTCACCCATCACTAAATATGAATAAATCGAGTACTAGATTGTTTGTAAATCATTGTTTGATATAAAAAGATTGATTAAGAACAGAGATATCAGTAAATAAAGAAATGCAAAGCTTTACAATGCTTTTCAAACTCATGCTCAAAGTATCCATATAAAACATACCTACGTGCGTATCTAAGTAGAAACAATTTTTTAATCACCCAAAGTGTAGAATGCTCTCGTTGTACTCTTCTTAATAGGAAGCCAACCAACATACCTTTTGATATGTACGGTCCGCTGTTTACAAGTGTTTCATGCTTAATATAAAGTATTATACTATTAAATAGATATTCCAAGCTATATCATTGGCCAGAACATAATTAAATGACCTCCTATATTATATGAGGTTGCACAGAAACGGCATATAAAAAAACGGCTAATCGCATGGGTGATATTGCACGATTACTAAAAATAGTTCAAAATGTAAATCTTGTTCTTATCACTTAAAAAAAGATCGTTTAGAGTTTTAATAGTTGTATAACAAATCTAAAATTTTGATAGGAGAAATTGATTATGGCATATTAAAGAGAAATGCAAATTTCCTTCTATTTACATATTTGACTGATTAACCGCCATGTCGGTCAGAAATATATTCTTTGTTTGCTTCATCTTCTTGTTTGTATCTACTTCAGATGAGAAACAAATATAAGTGCGCATAAATCACAATTTTTGAAATATAGGAAATGTGTGAAAGGACATATTTAATTACCTATAAAACAAATTGCAAAATAAGGATAGTAAAATGGAAAACGTGTTCCTTACTAAAGTAATGTTAAAAGTGTTTCAATAATACGCATCAATTCAATTAATAATATAATAATTGTAGCCTTTGCACTAGATCAATATGATGTTATATCGACCAAGAAATGCATATCGACATCTAGCTTAGCTGTCAGTCAATATGCATCTCTCAGGTCGATATAACATTACAAAGACCTATACAAAAGCTATGATTGTATAATATTGTGCATCATTTATATCAGTTGATGTTCATCACTAACAGAGAGTTTAATGAAGATAATATATGAGAAAATTGTATTAAGTATTTCGTCAAGATCTTATTTCTGAAATATGTTGATATTTTTTTTTTCATCTATTATAGTTTTAGCAAGTTAAAAGTGAAAATCTGGCGGGAATCGATTGAGTGTGTGATTATCCGGCTAAAACGCTGACGTCACAATTTTTGTTTAAGGATGTTCTCTAGTGTAGAGCCATAATTTTAAAGTATTAAGCTTTTTCCACCCTGAATTTTTGCAATGTTCTTATCCTATAAAATCTATATATGAAGAAACATTCATAGGTTGCTGTGCAAATTATTTTGCTACGGATATTAGAAATGGACCAAGTTTAACACTTTTGCTCATTTTTAGGCATTTTGTGCCCATTTTTGACTATTCTAATGGGAAAGAAATCTAGCTTAGAATATTAAACTTTTTCTCATATTTTGTGAAAACCTTTAAATGAAAGCAATGAACAAATTCTACCCCAAACAATCATGTATTTGTGTTAATATAAGAAAGTTGTGTTCAATTTTGATGCTTTTTGGGGCATTTCAGAATTTCAATATTTCCCTTAAAATGTAAATTTTCCAATTTTTAACAGCTTATGATTTAAACTTTATTTTTCGTGATTTTTTTTGTAAAAATACAACACTATTTAAAATAGAAAAACTGTGAGCAAAGTTCACTTAAACATGCATATACCCCCGCTCCCCCATTTGACTCCAGCAGTAAAAAATTCAACAACAAAAATCAAGTCATATCAAATTTTTAAATTACTTGTGCACGATGGCAATATGTACTGAACATTCTGTGAAAGTTTCATTGAATTTCACCAAGTGGACTAGGAGGAGTTGTTGCCATAAAGTATGTACCCCTATTGCGGACGGAATAACGAACGGACGGAAGGACGGACGAACGGACACCATGATCACTATATACCGCCAGTTAAAAGGGGGGTATGAAAAGCAAAACATCAATCTTAAGTGCTTTTTTCTTATATATATATAATGGCTTTTTCTAATCAAACCTCTATTGGGTGAATATTTGACATGAATCTACCAGCCGATTAAGGCACAAATCTGTAGTTTGTGATTACTCTGAAACTACTTTATAGAAATGAATAATTTTTCTACACAATTCAAAGATAAACATATTTAAATTTGTAAATTCAGTGCTATTGTACATAAAACATAAAAAGATTTACAGTTATTTCGAGACGAGATTTAATACACTCTCACTTGGGTCGAAGTGCGTATCGAAAATTTCCTTATTTACGTGAATGACATTTAATTTCTATAGATGGGACTCGATTAAGTGCTTATTTGCGTCAATGTGTACCTTCTTGCAGTCAATTTGTTAGTGACTTTAATAAGCCATTTAATCTAATTATTAAGTGCTTATTTTCGTCAATGTGCACCTTCTTGCAGTCAATTTGTTAGTGACTTAAATAAGGCATTTAATCTAGTCGCATCTATAGAAGTTAAATGCATTGACATAAATAAGGAAATTCTCGATACGCACTTCGGCACCAGTGACCCTTAACTGTTCTTGACTTCATTTCACTTCGAAATACACATACAAACTATATTCCAAACCACATAATTTTTGTTTCTTGGGTTATCATAAAACAAGCTATTCTTCCTATCACTTGGTTATTGGAAAGATTACTTACATTTTTGGCCAATTTTATAGATTCCAATTTTTGCCGTGACTTTTGTTGTTCTAGGAACATCAAGAAATGGCAAAAGACTGACCAAAGATGCTACTTTTGACCAGGTTTAAATATTTCAATACAACTGACAACTGACAATATCTTTTCTCTGTCATCTATAGTTCCGGTTTTTATTGATAATACTGAAGTATCTGACTCTAATTAAGTAGGTAACCTCTAACATGTTTGAGGAATATGCATTCCAATATTAAACTTGTATTTGTATTAATTTGAAACCACTCTGAGATACATATCTAACATTTTCACAAGTTTGGAAGATCTTTGGAGTACCTTTGGTGTTGGCATTCCGCAGCTCGTCAAACTGATGAGGTACTCTAGGATTATAAATATTTACCCAATTGCAACCAGAATATGCTGAAGAAAATAACTTACTTCTATGAGTTTGTATTCCATAAAATATGTTATACAAATATAGAATGTGTTTTTTGTTGAAATTGAACCAGTCGAGTAGAGAGAATGTACAACTTTTTACGCATAATAAATTGTGCGGGCTACTGCATAGACGAGTTGTGAGATATACAAAAAATGAAAGGTTGTAATCGCTTGAAGGATTCCTTATATCTGAAATGAATGGTAATGAATACTGTACACCTTGATTGTTGAATATTACCTTGCTATTTTTGGACAAACTATTTTACCTCACATTCAATTCATAATCTATTTTGTAATGTAAATGGCAGGAAAAAAAAGGCAATTATCTAAGTATCTTATCTCAATACGAAAACCATGACAAAATAAGTCGTGATATGAAGGATTATATATAAAATATACAAGACGTCGATGCCTTTTCAAACTTTTGTTTTTCTGAACACCTGTTTATTGTGCCCACATCTCATGAATTTATTATGCCAAGTTTTCTTACTATGGGCTCAATGAGTGTCCTGTGTTGTTTAGATGTTGTGATCGTCCTCAATTAGTGTTTTTGCCTGGCAACGGATGACAGCGATTTGTAAGAACACTTCGTCAGTTAAGTTTATGTTTGTTGACGATCCCACATCCATGGCTAAAGTCACACAGATGTAGCGTTTGCTCGACATCTTGAAATGAATATTCCGCTCTTGAAGTTACTATGAGGTATGAGTAAAGCTCATGGCTGAAAGCCTCATGGTTACTCCAAGATGAAGAACAACAATAAAAGCGATGTTCCTTTGCTGTTTTATTCACTACTGAGTACTGTAATATATATATCATTACATTGTCTAAACCGAAGTACAAAGAATCCTTGGTATACGCAGTGTTTTTATGTAGTAATGTCCAAGTACAAAAACAGTATCCAAACAAACATTTCTTTTATGATTTGATCCTCTGTATCAATTTTCAATCCTATTTCCTAATGTTTTTCCTTTCCTTCTATTCTGGCTTCAGTATTATCAAGATCTTATAGTTTAAGTGTTCTCTATCAGCTTTACATATATTTTAGTTTATTGACTTTCTAATGATTTTATTTGATCTGCACTAAAGGGGCAAAAGTTGTCAAAATCCTGTCTGCATAAACAGTGGCTTCGATACTATGTTCTTTGTAGAGATAAGCGAAACAACAACCAACTTTTTTACGTTCTACAAATGGACATTTCGACATCTTATGTCCCGTAAGGACAAAGTAAATTCCAACATTTAGAAATTTATAATTCAACTTGACCTCTTTAATTATAAATATATCTGAAACAAGGTACATATCAGATAAAAATGCTCTTTATCCCTTCATTGTTATTCTATTAAATAATAGAACGAAAAAACATATATGACCTTGAATGACGTTTGCCTTTTTTGCTATTTATTTAGATGTTTCGTACAGGTTTAACAACTCTTTACAAAATCTCTTTGCTCTATTTATGAAATTAATTTTACACAACTTTCATTCCTAACAGTATGTTGAATTGAAAGTGCTTGTAATCTTGAAAATCTGATTTATGGTTGCAATGATAAGCATAAATTTCTATAATAGTGTTTAACGACATTCATGCCCTGATACCCTCAATTGACCTGCAAATTTTACTTTGAGTATAAAATTATATTTTACGTACATGACACTAAATGGCGAAGCAAATCCTTATTTTCTTTCACTGAACAATTTTCTTCCTTTTTTACTGAACTACTTTCTTAGAAATAAGTTAAAACAAAAAAGTCAACAGTTTAATATTTCGGTAGGGGTAAACCAGTTTATATGTGCCCGCATCTTCTCTTACTCTACCCCGAGCATTCCTTCAAATAACGTTTTGCCTTATCTTAGTCTGCTGGTAAAACACTGTCGCACGAAAAACAAAAAATAAAATTAAAAACATCCAGACGGGGTTTATTTAAGAATCGTCATGATTTAAATAGACATCGGCAGTATCCGTGAGAGGCTGGTATACTTATGAAATATTCAGGTCATTGTATCCTTAAGCCAATTTAAAGACCGTATGCGGAATATACTGTCAGTATCCCCTATTACGTAAAGAATGTAAGTAACGTCCCAGTCTTTTGGGAATTTTTTTATTAGTTTTTGACATTTTTAATAGCATTTAGGTAAAAACGAGGGTGAGAAATGTCCTAAGTTATAAGCTGTTTGCGATTCACACAATATTTATATATCAAATGTTCATATCCTCTTTTAATCTACTTAAATGTGTTTCACAATTTATGAAAATTATAATCTTGTCGTAAAAGTTTGGATGTGATAGTAAGGTAACGTTCCATAAGGTCGCCAAGGGTAGAACAGGCGGGTGCGAACGTTCTATTTGAGAAATATACACCCCGTAAGATGGTGCTACTGGTACGTCGCCGTTAAGAAACTTGGGGAAATTTAGTGAAATCAAAATCACCCCTTTTATCACATATTTTAGTTTTAATTTTATTAGAGTCAACGATAATAGTTAGATCGAGAAATTGGCATTATTCAGAATCTTCGTTTGCTTTATTAAGTTTCAGTTCTTGTAGGTAAATGAGGTCGACATAGTCTAAAAAATGGGGATTGTCAATAGTAAGGAAAACCTCGATATACCTGCTGTTCAGGGAAAGTAATTCATTATAATGTTCATTTAAATTACATTTAAAATTACAAGATTTTGGAAAGTAATTAATTAAATTACAATTACTTTGCCGATGTAATTGATTAAATTACAAATTACATTTGAAGCTATCATATTGTGTTTATTATTTATTGTCAAGAGTTATTTATCATGCTAACAAAAAAAAAATTACTCGTAAGAGCTATGAGGAGAGCATTATATAACTATTATTGCAAAATTAACCAAATTAATTAAACAACCAAAAACTGATATGATTACTGATAAACTTAATATAAATTAAATGTTCAAATGAATTGTTCTCTGGCCTAAACCTATCAGACCCAAAATTTTATCAATTCTTTCTACTGTGGGATGATTTTTAAATGACTTGCAAACTGACTCAATAATATTTATCCCCGCACTTTCGAAGAAAGTTCGGGGATAATGTTATACCCTCCGTCTGTCCGTCCGTCCGTCCGTCCGTCCGTCACACTTTTCTTGTGACTCAAACTCCTCCTACATTTTTGGATTTAGGGATTTAATTTTGTTGTAGAATTGTTGCATATAGTGTGCAGATGCGCAATAAGCTTTCGGATTTTCGATATTGGTCTTGGTGCAAACAAGAGGCCCCATGATGTCAATTTTTACACATGTGGCATGTGACACAAACTCCTCCTACATTTATGGATTTAGGGATTTAATTTTGTTATAGAATTGTTGCATATAGTCTGTAGATGCGCAATAAGCTTTCGGATTTTTGATATTGGTCTTGGTGCAAACAAGAGGCCCCATGATGTCAATTCAAGCAAAGACCAAAAGATGTGGATTAGACACATGTGGCATGTGACGCAAACTCCTCCTACATTTTTGGATTTAGGGATCAAATCTTTATGCAGAATTGTTGCATATAGTCTATAGATTTGCAATAAGCTTTTGGAATTTTGGTTCCGGTTCCAACTTTGGTAAATTTCCTGAAAATGTCAAAGACACATATTTTTTTTT
>MJUU01064691.1:546-12852 GCA_002080025.1 Modiolus philippinarum | reverse complement strand
TTTCTTTTATGTATTGCATTGGTATTGCTAGGTTTTTGCAATTGTTTTCTAGGTTTTCCATATTCTGCCCTTTTTATCTGAATTCGTATGACTATATATTTATGCTTCTTTGAAAATAATAGTTGTGAGAACTATTTTGCATTATATAAATGCTTAGTCACAGTCAATGTAGAAAAGAAGGTACAATAATCAGTAATCGACGACTTTACTTTAATACTCTGTTTCTTTGTATAAAACTATAAAAACTAACATTCATCTATTTCTTAAAAGTAAAAACTAGAGGATGACATGCCCCCGCGCAAGGTTGGATCAAATTGGGATTTTTTAGTAATATTTGTGTCTGTAAGACACATATTTTGCCCCCGCTAAACACATGTTATTCTATGTTGCACAGATTAACTATGTACCCTCTATTACTAAATCACCAAAAAATTAAAAGTTGAACAATGTATATTTTTGAAAAAAAATGAACCGAAATCAAAACTCATACTACATGCACATCTTCAATAAAGGTACAAATGAACTGCAAAATAAAAGCTTCCTAGCATCAAAACTCTAGCGGGAGTTGTGCGGACAATCTGTGTACCCTCTATTAATAATTCACCCAATAAATGACTAAGTTCAACAATGTGTATTTTTCCAAAAATGCATCAAAATCAAAATCCTTCCCACATGCACATCTTCAATATACGTACAAATCATCTGCAAAATAAAAACTTCCTAGCATAAAAACTGTAGGAGGAGTTGCGTGGACAAACTATGTACCCTCTATTACTAAATCACCAAAAATTACTAAGTTCAACAATGTATAATTTTGACAAAAATCAACCAAAATCAAAATCCTTCCCACATGCACATCTTCAATATAGGTACAAATGATGTGCAAAATAAAAAATTCCTAGCATTAAAACTGTAGGAGGAGCTGCACGGACACACTATGTACCCTCTATGAAAAATCACCAAAAATGATTAAGTTCAACAATGTATATTTTTGTCAAAAATGCACCAAAATCAAAATCCTTATCACATGCACATCTTCAATATATGTACAAATGATCTGCAAAATAAAAACTTTCTAGCATAAAAACTGTAGGAGGAGTTGCGCGGACAAACCATTTACCCCCCTCGGACGGACGGACGGACAGGGGTAAAACATATGCCCCGACTTATCGTCGCAGGGGCATAAAAATGCATACAAAAATGTAGGATATATTGATATGTACTCATGCCAGCATCACTAGGCCAAACACTCACTCGGCGTAGTAACAATTTATTCATCAACTGATCAAGGCCTTACTGTTTGTGAAACACATTTTATGATATACCTATGGACAAATTCTCTTCAAAATTATTATTTTAGAATTTGCCCTTTCCTCGTGCTTGCTTCGGTATTCGATATATGCTAGGAAATTCACCAAAAATCATAAAACGCTTATACTAGATACTTATACGAGAGTCGCTAGACCAAACACTCATCCAGCAAAGTAGCAATTTATTCATCCACTGATCCAGGCCTTACTATTTGTGAAACACATTTTATGATACACCTATCGACAAATTCTTTTCAAAGCGATTATAATAATAATTATAATAATCTTACCCATCTGATAATCCTGAATCTACTTTTGTATCTGTAAAAATGACATTAAGATTCATATGGGTTGTATAAAACTGACTGTTGATACTGATTTTTTAAGGTAGTTACTTGATTGTTTTTACTTAAACAAGCTGATTTCATTATACAGGCATTCTGTAAACTTATTTTCTGTTTTTGTTGTTTTATAAAAATGGCCTCGAAAGCCAATAAGCAATGAAAGGATATGGAGTAATTGCACATGAGACAAAATCTCTACAAATACCTAGTAAACAAGACATGGAACAATGCTATTATTGTTTTTTTTTATCTTTAAGTCATTAATAAAAACCTGGAAGCATCAAGTCTGAAATTATTACTCTGTTTAGATAAATGCAGAGCATTGTTTGTGGTATTATCCCGAGAATGGAAAAACCTATCACGAGTACAGTGATCGGTGCTTAAAATCCATAACTGTTGCTTTTTTCGACCCTATTTGGCCAAAAAGGCAACCATAAATAAAAAAAATTTTAGATATCTGGAGATTTTACACGAACGTTTGATGGTTTTGAAAAAACATTATACAATGTACTTGGTAATGCTCGAAACATGTATGATTTACAATACAAGTTTTGAAAAACATAATTCTTGATAATGTTCGAAACATATATATTTTACAGTGCTGAAATGCTTCTTATGAGTTCTAATGCCATAATACCCAAGGCAATATATTATATAAGTTCTATTATCGCCATTACGCAGAGCTACTAGATATATCATGATGTCGTCTCATCTTAACCATGTTAACTTTCAACTTAAGTTTCAAGGGCTATATGGAAAGCCAAAGTGGAAAAACCTGATTTATTCATATATATAATTATTCATTAATATTAACAATTCATTTATAAATATTAATAATTCAATTTTTATAAATATACTACCCACAAAAAGAAACGATGGCTAGATTACAAATATCATAAACTCAAAAGTGTAAACAGTTTAGGGAAAAAATTTTGTTACAATAAAAGATGAGGTGTATGAATGTTATACTATAGAAAAAAAAGTCGTAAGAATTCCAATAATAAGAAAAAATGAAAGGATATAGGGTGAATGTACATGTGACAAAAACGCACACTATACATAGAAAACTCCAGTTAATCAAATAAGCTCGTTTCAAATCTTTAATTCTGAATATGTGACAGTTTCATGAACATGTTGGTTTTGAGATTGATTTGCAAGTCTAAGACCAGGAGGTTGAGAATAGAAAAAAGAAGGGAAACGGGGAATATGTCAAAGAGACAACGACCCAAAGTGGAGTAATAACAACTCTAAGCTACCAAAAGATCTTCAATGAACGGTGAGGAAAAAAATACTCTGATTAGCTGTATGTCTAATCAAGATCTAAAACATGGGTACAAACTGTGCACCTCTCGTTGCAGATCTTTTTCTGTTCTGTTACGAATGGGACTTTATGAAAAACCTACAGAATGGAACCGTACAAAACAGTGATCAACTGATTTCAATTTTCAACGATAACAGCAGGTAAATCGACGATATCCTAACTATTGACAATCCCCAGTTGTTAGACTATGTCGACCTCATATACCCGCAATAATTGAAACTTAATAAAGCAAACGACGATTCTAAATACTGCCCATTTCTTGATCTTACTATCATCATTGACTCTGGCAAAATTAAAACTAAAATTTATGATAAAAGGGATGATTTTGATTTCACAATTACTAATTTCCCTTTTCTTGATGGCGACGTTCCTGTAGCTCCATCATACGGGATGTATATATCACAACTAGTACGATTCGCACGCGTCTGTTCTACTCTTGACGACTTTAATGAGCGTAACCTTACTATCACATCAAACTTTTACAAAAAGGTTACAGATTTCATAAATTAATTAACACCTTTAAGAAGTTTTATAGAAGATATGAAGATTTTATTTCTGAATATGGTGCGACTGGCAAACAGCTTATTACTAAGGGCATTTCTCACCCTCGATTTTATGGAAGTGTTGTTAAAAAATGTCAAAAACTGATAAAAAATCCAGAAAAATGGGACGTTACTTACATTCTTTACGTGATAGGGGATATTGACAGTTTATTCTTCAGGATTTCGTTAAATTGGCTTTGGGATCCAATGACCTGAAGATATTTCAGGTATACTGGCCTCTCACTGATACTGCCGATGTCTACTGAAATCTATGATATTTCTTTACCAAACCCTTCGGGGAGTTTTGAGTTTGATCTTTATTCCGTAGTGCGACAGTGTTTTACCAGCAGACTAGGCTCCTTGAGCTAGCCGGCAGTTTAGCGGCGAGCACTCCTCGACCCATCTTTCTAAATTACGTTTTGTCTTTTTCTTTCCTTCTCAAGATTGTGGTCTTGGAGTTAGTAATCTACCTGTATTGGGTTTTATTTGTATGTTTTATTATACTACAGGGAAACGGGATAGAGAATGCGGAGGTTTGGGTACCCATAAACCGGTTTAACCCTACCGCTAGCTCTTGCTAGTGCCGGTACCAAGTCCGGCTATCCCGAGTTCCTGTCGTTGTCCATGTTTGTCTTTTGTCATTTTATTGTTTTTCTCGTGCGGTTCCCTGGTGGATTGTGGAATGTGATTGTGGTTTACGGCCATTGCAGGTGTTTCCTGTTATCTTTCTTATATTAAGAAAACAAATTAAAAAAAATCACTAGCACAATTTTTGTACTGACATTTCGTTCACGCCTTTTAAAGACATTTTGCAGGATAAAGTCGGGATGTGTTCGACATTTCGAATCATAATTGCAAGAAACAACTCAGAAATATATCCAAATGGCTATGTATTGATAAAGGTTTACAATGAAAGTTTAAGAATTTATACGCTGTTAACATTTTTCTGCAAAAAATTGTTTTTTTTAATCATAAAATTGGTATAAAGGATTTCTTTCACATTCTAAATACCAATCCAGAAAATGCAATTAGATACATACAAATCGAGTTCTGACGCTTTGACAACTTTAAAAATGCAAAGAAAGATATTTCAAAAAACACTCAAATAATATATTTGCATAAACTGATGTGGATTTTAAAAGATCTTTTGATTTTATACTTTTTATACCTGTTTTATTGCTTATTTGCTGAATATTCAATTGTTCCCGAGCGACAATAATTCTATTATCACTGCACTGCGTTGATACGAACATTTTATAGTCAATCTCTATGTAACGTTAGCAACAGTGCAATAATAGTCGCGTGACGTTTCGTGACAAAAATAATCCCAAAAAAGAAAGCGCCATATTTAACCCAAAATATCATTATTGACCAAAAAATATACAGTTTTGGAAAAAACTTGCATCTGGTATATATCAATTACAGATACAAAAATGCCCAACAGCAAATTTCGCTATGCTGTACACGTGTTTCAAGGAGTAGCCTCTCATCAGCAGCATTAGAATCAAATAATATGGAAAGCTATAATCCAAACGTTGTCGAAAAAGAAGTACTCATTACAAAAAAAAACATCGAAATAGGAGGCAAAATCCAGTACTAAGGACATCTACCGAGCAATCTTTGAAGAGTTCTAAAAATCATTCTTGTGTAGTTTGGTTGATTTTGCATTATTGGTTTCAGATAAGACGATAAAATGTGATTTTGTGATTTTAGAAGAAACCATGAAAGGATAAAAGCTAATGGACGATGAACAAAGGACAAGTGATGGCAATAGTTTGCAAAATAATATTGCCTTTAAAATTTGGAAATGCCAGGTGCATATAATCATAGGTAGCATTCTGACAAAATTTGAAAAATATTACGAAAGGGGTCCGATATTATATTCGGGTAAAAAATGTTTACGGACACACGACCAAGATGAAACCAATTTAGCCCGAAAGATTTTCCGTTGCTGTGGTGTTTGAATGGAACAGGTGTTCATTAATGTTTTGATGATAATTTGAAAACCGTTGCATATATGACAAATGTTGATGTAAATCCTAATGCCGTTCGTAATCTTTGTTTCCGTGTATTTATTTAGTTTTGTCTCACAGCGACTGCATTAACTTTTATATCATAATGCAAAACATCTTTCGTCCACATACAGCTTATGCACTCTCCCGCATTTCATGTTTCAGATAACCTCCTATCATTTGATAGCTCAGTTAGAGCTTGTTACCGACTATTCGAAAGCTAATGACTTAATACCGAAGTTACTGTGATTTTAAATTCTGCATATACGCATTACGACAACTAATGTCTCATCATGTGGCATGTGATTATGATTTTCGGCAATTGTAGGTGTTTACTGTTATCTTGACTTTATAATGTGTTATCATTACAAAGTTTCTATTTACAAACGGGAAAGGACATTTTTAAGTAGAACCAGCTTTTATAATCAAACACATCGTCTATTTGTGGAATAACTCGGGCTCCGAGCCCCAGCCTTTTTTGTACGTGAAGCTCCAGTCTACAACAAAAGTGCTCTGGACTCCATCTTAGGGCCCGAGTTCAAACTGCAGGCATTGGAGGCTCCAGGCTCTCAGAGAGTTGTGGAGCCTTTTCTATTACGGCAAATTGTGACAACCCTGAACTTCATTCACAGTATGACTGAACCCACATTTGGAGCAAATCATACCTATACGCGTCTAGAGCTTCTAATGATACCTCCGGTATTTACAGGGGGTATGTTTCTTACTGCTAGTGTTTTATTTGTGACGTTCTTACTCATTTTTGATTGTATTGGTATCCTCTTTATCATTTTTGATTTTAGAATACATGTATTCAGTATATTCCCCCTTTTTCTCTTTTTGCTTTGATATTCATACCTACGGTATATGGGTGAAGGGGGAGGGGAAGGTTCTTACTGCTAGTGTTTTATTTTTGGCGTTTTTATTCATTGTTGTTTGTAAAGGTATCATCTTTATAATTTTTGATTTTGCAATATTTTTTTCCCCCTTTTCTCTCTGTTTGCTTCTATATTCATGTGCCGATGTAGTCAGCCCCGCTCGCATCTTCAGGTTGTGCCTGCTCATATCAATTTTGAATATGAAATTGTTTTACTTACCACAATTTGTCCCTGTGTAGTCTGACGTGCATGCGCAAGTGTAAGTGTTACAGGAAGCTGTACAAGTTCCTCCATTTGAACAAGGATTGGTCGAACATGGCGCTGAAACAATTCAATTCTGTTAAATTGTCAATATTAAAACTTATGTCCTAACTTAAGGAATCAGAATGAAATATTCGAAATGATAAAAAAATAACAAATAAAGAAGCAAAATAACAGGTAGGAATAGTAACCAAGTGTATGGTTACCTCCAGTATTTGTAGGGGTTCACACTGCAATGTATTATAGTTTTATGCCGTTCTTGTTCATTTTTGTTTATTTGTTTTGTATTCTTCATGCTGTCTCACATCATTTTGTATATGCATTTGCCGTGTTTTGGGATTTTGAATTAAGAGTTCCCTCTTTCTCCTTTTTTCATAGGTATTTGTTTATCGATGTTTTACAGAGTGCAACAAAAGAAACAGCAATAACAAAATATATATCAAAATCTTGTAGTTCTAATCTGTAGAGCCCTTGAAGCCACAAAAAGTTATTTTGTTTATTTTAACGCTCATTGGTACATTTTAAGAATGTAACTGTCCTATTAAGTTTCCTAAAGAAAATACAAAACGAAGTGAAGAAAAGTGTTAGATTTCTGGACAACATCAGCATAAGACTAAAGATCATTTATGAACGATAATAGCAGAGGTTGAGATTGCTACAGGAATTATTTATCTCTTAAAATATTGTAAAATATGTCCATTCGCACAAGATATACAATAAATATCTAGTGCTTTGAACTTCAAAAACCAAATCATGTAACATTCTGAAAGGATAACGTGAAAATGTGTCACATGTAAATAATTACTTCTGTGTTGCCGTTTTTGCCATGTCTCTGGACTTCGATTTTTGTATTAATCACATCCCATGTTCCTCTGGTATTTTAGTGCCGGTGTTTTATATCCGTGTGCATTAATCTTACACCATAAAACATATTTTAACTCTCATCAAAGCGATGTACAAGTCAAACATGTAGCTAAATATGTTCTCAAAACAATTTCCTTTTTATATTTCTTAATATTGCAATTACATAACCTTAAAAAAGTGATATGTGTGGTGTAACTTCACATTAGAAACAAAGAATATGGAATGTGAAAAAGCTGTAAACATCTGATGAGAGGATCCATCAATTTCATAAATATCTCAACAAAAAGTAAAGGAACCTTAAACGTATTTGTTAAGTTGAATGTCTACCCTCGAATATTGCATTAGGGACGGTGCATCTGCATGAAATTCCTTCATCATATTTGAAATAACATATCATAGAAAAAAGAAGGGAAACGGGGAATGTGTCAAAGAGACAACGACAAAAGGGGAGTAATAACAACTCAAAGCCACCATAAGATATTCAATGAACGGTGAGAAAACCCCACACCCAACGGAAGGTCGGAGTCGGCCCCTCCTTATTTTTACGGAATGCTATTTTTATACCCCGCCTTAAAATGTCGAGGATATATAGGATTCCTCCGTCCGTCTGTCCGTCATTTCGTCCATTAAACTTTGGTTCCCAGATGATAACTTGAGCATGTGGAGTTTACATCTCACAACTCATTCGCCAATCAAGGGCTTGTGGTCAATACAGTGACTTCTTTAATAGAGTTCGGTTGCATAAGCAAGGATATGTAACAAAAACTTTAAGTCATCACTACAGAAGTTTTACGGTTGACATCACGATTCTGTGGATCGCTATGGGATATTTGTTTCCCGGATTACAACAGATATTTCCCTTTATAACTTATCTTTTATGCTTATCCTCTACCGGATTTGACTTTACTACCGGAGTTGACAGGAAAGTTTTGTTTAGACCTAAGAAGTATTTCCCTCTTGCATAGCTCTGTCCTTAGCGGGTTTTGACTTTCCTATTTAGATCCTTTTGGTAATTTGTTAACACATATTTCGGTTTATGGATTTCCAAATTTTTTATTTTGATTTGATCTGCACTGATGAGACATAAGTTGTCGAAATGCGCATATGCAGAACCTAAATTCACAGTGACCTTGGTATTTCATTATTCGTTACCACTGGGCCGATGCCTATGCTAGTGGACTGTTAGTCCCCGAGGGTATTCACCAATCCAGTAGCCAGTACTTCGGTGCTGGTCCGAAAACCGATTTTATTTAAAAACTTGCAATATCTAAATTTAAGAAAGTGTTGTTAGTAATCTGTTCTCTATCAACTTAAATACATATTCCGGTTCATGGATTTTCAAAATGCTTTGATTTGATCTGCCCTGATGAGACATAAGTTGTCGATATGCGCATATGCAGAACACAAATTCACAGTGACCTCGGTATTTTGTTATTAGAATAACAAAATACCGAAGTGAAGTTACTGTTTAACTGACAGTTCGATTTAACCGAAGTAACATTTTAATATTTTAGGACAATATTACTATTAATGAAATAAAGGTCAAGTTCGATTTTCATCGCGATCTAGAGTTATTGCCCTTGACTTACGCAAAATATGTAAATTTATGATTACCGGATAATAACTTCAGTTTGTTTGAAAGGAAAATTTTAATATTTTAGGACAATCTTAATATTTATGAAATTGAGTTTTATTTTCACAATGATCGGATTTTGCAATGTAGAGTTATTGCCCTTGAATTACACAAAATCTATAAATTCTATGGTCTCCAGATGATATCTTTAATTTTTTTAAAGGATATTTTAGAACAATGTTCCTATTTATTAAATACAGGTCAAGTTCTCTCTTCACTGTGATCTGATTTAGAGTTATTGCCCTTGAATTACGCAAAGCTGTTAATTGTATGGTTTCCGGATGATAACTTGAGTTTGTTTTCAAGGACATTTCAGTATTTCAGGACAAATTTTACTATTTATTAAATACAGGTCAGTTTCAATTTTCATCGTGATCGCATTTTGTGATCAAGAATTTTTGTATTTGATTTACGCAAAATCGGTAAATTTTTAGGTTTCCGGATGATAACTTGCGTTTGCGTCGAAGTAAAGTTTTAATATTTTAGACCAAGGTTACTATTTATTAATTACATGTACAGGTGAAGTTCGATTTTCATTGTTATGGGATTTTGTAATATATAGTTATTGTCCTTGAATGACGCAAAATTTGTAAATTGTATGGTTTCAGATGATAACATGGGACAATGTTACTATTCATAAAATACAGGGTGTCTCTCCGTTTACTGTGCAATACATCCAGCACATCCAGGACAGCAAAGGAGCGCCGTAGAACAGTGTTCTGGAACAGTTCTGTCTGTTCTCAGGACAGAGGAGGTGCAAGCCAAATTTAAGATAGCGTCCTATTGAAGTGTGAAGAAGATCAACAAAATGCACTTTGTGTAATTTATCTTTCGGTATTGATATTTGTGAACGATTAAAAGATATCTTTTATTTACACGAATTTTTATATTTTTCAAGTCATTTACGATGGATTCGACCAGGAAAACAATGTGTCTGATATATTTTTCTCGCGGAGGGGGGGGGGGGCATATAAATACTCGTGCCGCTGAAATAGGTCTTTTTTGAACGGGTATAAGTATTTGTGACATCGTTTTTGCAGTTTTATATGGGTAAAGGAATTTGTGACATCGTTTTTGCCGTATATCTTTAATAATGATTTTAAAAAAATCGAAATGGGACCAGCAATTTTAAAGAACAAGTGGTTTTATAACTCAAACTAGCCGTTTTCAATGGGTATAGGAATTTGTGAATTCTCAGTTGCATGTCAGTGGGTTGTAAATTATACGAAAATGGCCAGAACCCCTACTAATTGCTGTAAGTAAACTTTGAAATGTATTATATGAATGGGTCCAATCTTTGCTCAGCGCATAACATATATGAATGGGGGGATCAAAATGCCAGGATAGCTATAAGTCTGTAACCGCCTGAGGTCCATAGCGATTTTCCTTGCTTGTTGAGCATAAATTTATTCCTATACTTTACACGATTATGTTGATTTCTACTCACAAGGAGATATACTGTTTTATTTTTTTTCAGTGGGGTATAAATTAGGGTATTTTGTTGCGGATTACATTCGATTAGGTGTAGAGAAATAACCGGTTATACAAGAGACACATAAATGTTTTATATGTCTGCTCTGGTTATACTAAATATGTAAATGGTGAATAAAAGGAAACATGATAAAAAAGATCAAACAAAAAACAAAAATAAAAAAAAAACGTTAAACCTTGATAGGAGTTTTCTATTTTTTCAACACAATACAGAATAGAAAAACTTTTGGTTCGTAAATTGCATTACTTAAAATATTTGTCCGTCATCTTACTTGTTTTACATACGCAGTATATGACAGACAGTAAAGTGATAATCAACAGAAAATACTTAAAAAAAAATAAATATTTTTAAGAGAAAAAAACAACTACAGAAAAATAAAAAGCAGACAAAACACAGCCCGCAAAAAAAATTATTTACAAAAATCAATTGGCGCCAATACACACAACTGTATGTCTTTGGCTTTGTATATTCTTTATTTTTCAATATGGACCCCCCCCCCCAAAAAAAAACGAAAAGGAATAATGTTTTGGCTTGCCAAAGGATTCTTACAGTAAAAATTCTTGGCATGTCAGAGAAATAATTGTATGCTATTTGGTTTGTAATATTTTGTATTTTCTCTCTTTTTCAATATGCAAATTTCGAATGAACAAAAATAAACCAACCTCAACAGAGTGTATGTATGCTAGGACCTATAGTTTGTAAAAAAATTTGCAAAAAAAGTTGTTAAAAATGCAGACTCACTTTTAAATTAGAGATTGAGCAGATGTATAGATATAGATGTCAATTGCATGCATATTTTATCCCAATAAAGTGTTATTTTTACAGTATTCTTGTCCCATGTTTATATTAATACTTGAAATACTTTCTGATTGGCCCGTTATTAAGGTCTATCCGGTACAACGGATAGACATTATTGGGATTGTAAAATTGTAAAAAAAAATGTTTTTCTTCTTTTCACAGAGGTGTCTAGTGGGTAAGTGTAGGTCGATGAAATTTGGTGGGGTTTTGTAGTTTCTGTTGAAGTTGTGATTGTATCCGTCTTGGGTCGTTTCGTTATCAGGGGAGGGGGTTATTTTAGAAAACTCCCTAAACATGTTTTGTTATATTGTTCGGAAATGGTAATAAATAGGTAGTGAATTGTAATGGGAAAAATGTTTGTCAGGCTATGACAGATATTTCGTTCATTTGGGCGAATGTTGGTGGATGGACCGTTTTCATGATAAGGGCTTGCAAAGTTTTGTTACTTTTCTTGGAGCAATTATTTGGGGAAATTTCGGAATGTGTAAGAATTAGGTATGTGGGACCTATATCATTGTATTTAGTTGATATGTTTTACATTCAAAAATGTAGGGGTCAAAGGTTTATTGGTCACTTTAAAAGGGATGACATCAGTTCCTTAAAATAAAATGTCTACACAAATCCAGCTACTGATTTAAATGATAAATGATCTAAATTATCTAAATTGTGGTTTCGTGTTTACTAGGTAAACTGAAACTTGATCAGCTTGGTGTCAAAATTGATATTTAGTAGACGACAAAAGTAAAGCATGTGCACACTTTATTGTTTTATTTGTTTTGTTTGACATACAATTACACATGGATTACAGAAGAACACTAATGAAAACAACATGTTTTTAACACTTATATCCCCCC
>MJUU01064688.1:165604-188873 GCA_002080025.1 Modiolus philippinarum | reverse complement strand
ATGAACTTGAAATTAAAGAGACAACCGATACACCCGATTCTGCTTCATACCTTGACCTTTTGTTATACATTGACGAACATGGACGTCTGAAATCTAGATTATATGACAAACGTGATGATTTTGACTTTCCAATTGTGAACTTTCCCTTTCTCTGCAGCAATATACCTGCATCCCCAGCATATGGAGTATATATTTCACAATTAATTCGTTACTGTAGAGCGTGCAGTACATGCAGTGACTTTGTGGGAAGGGAAAGAGCAAAAGCACTGTCACAAAAACTGATGAGTCAGGGATATGTTCAGCCTTTGTTACTTTCGTCCATTCAGAAATTTTATGGCCGTCACAACGACATCATAGATAGATATGAAATGTCAGTGTCACAAAAAAAAAACTGACATTTTCAGCTAGATTCGCGTTTTCCCTGATTTGACATTACCGGTTTTGACTTTACCCTGGATTGACCCACTGACAGTGTGACGGGTGCTGTGCACAGAGCAGGACATGCTTACCCTCCCGGGGCACCTGATGTCACTCTTGTATATCGAGAGTTCACACTGATAGTGCTTTAGTTTTTTGTGTTGTATATGTAATGTTCGTGTGTTTTGTGGGCATGTAGTGTCTTTGGTCTTCCGTCGTTTGGTGTTCTTGCTTTTGCCTTGTCTCTGGACTTTGATTTGTGTAATCTTGTGCTTTGTTCCTTCGGTATTCTACTGCCGTTGTTTTGTAACAAGTGAAATATTTTACAATTTCATTTTAGTTGAAATTTAATATAAATGGAAAGGAAAGTATTTTTTCAGTGTTTAAATTGTGAGAAAAAAGTATCTCCCTCATACAAAGCCCTGTCTTTAGCTGATTTTGGCAAATACCCAATAAAGGGAAGTATTTTTACTCAGTATTTAAATTAATAATAAGAATGTGCATAGCAAAATTATGCCCAAATAAACAAAAAAAGTTTATACAAATTCTGTGTCTTCTGTAATAAATTTGATTAAAATCTGGCAAGAAACAACTTCACAATAGTTTGTTTTTAAATGCTTTATTTTATATAAAAAATGCACAGTAAAATGACATTGCCGTTAAATTATTGCACAACGCTAATTATCAAAAAAGACACATTGATGTTTGTTTGAAATCGAGAATTAAGTTACGTTGACCAGCCTTTTTGTAAAACAAAAATTATTCCAAAACAATTAAGGACTTTTATTATATACTTCTATGTTTAATAACACCATTGATGGAACTAATCTTTCAAGGATGATTAAAAAAAATCATGAATCTGCTTGATCGACCAATACATTTAAGTCTTGCAGAGGATAGGTTTATGATTCTTTGTGCCTTTAATACAAAATGTCTCGGTAAGTTCATCCGATTCTGTATCAAATCAATCTTCTCGGAAACTTTTATCCTGGTGCACTGAAAATAACTGTTTTAAAGAATCGGTATTAAGTTACGTCCCAAACGCTCTGATATTACCCTAACTGAACAGAAACAAATTGTCGAAATGGCCGTACACAGAACTACACTTTACTACAGTTTTTGTATTTTGTTAATGTAATACTTTACGCTAATGTCTTGTACAATCATCCTACAGTGCCGTTGTTATATTGCCATTTTCCCCCATGCCAGTTTTCCCCCCGGGGGAAAAACAGGATCGATCCAATTTTCCCCTAGGACATTTTGGACCAGAGCCGTTTTTCCCCCGGAAAAACTGGAATATGTGTACATATTGCCGTTTTTCCCCCATGCCAAAATTTCCCCTTCCTTTGATCTTAAATGATCATATCCATGCTTCATAAAAAAAAATTCGTACATATGTCTTTATGAAATGTTTTGTTGCATGAATTGTAAAAAAAATTATCTAAGGACTAACCTTGCATATTATGTATTCGGTGATTGCTGAACATTAAAAAATTTGCGGATCCAGAGATATACTGTTTTTAGCTCGCATGGCTTTTGCCACCACTTGGTATCCGCCGGCCGTCCGTCCGTCGTTAGCTCACTTTCGAAAATCGTGAAGCCTTTACAAATATAAACAAAACTGACTCGTGTATAGAAGATCAGCATTACAAGGTCTACCCACCTAGCAGACACGTTCTCAATAAATTTAGTGGTACATGTATGTCAATGATATTAAGTATGTCTAAGGTAGTACATGTCTGCCTGGCATATAATTTTTGCCCTTGACATCAATTCATAGTTTTTATCTTTAGTTTTAAACAACAGTATTCCTTATTGACTATGCAGTCCATATTAACAGTAGCTGCTTTTGTGCAATTAAATTTTAATATCTGATATAGAAGCTGAAAATGCAAATACTTTAAATATTTCTGTTCGAAAAAAAATTTGTAAGAGCACATAATTGCACAGCTTCACTAATAAATACAAAGCATGAGGAACAACGATTGTCACGTGATCTTTTTCTTGCTGTAGTTGCATTACACAGAACTTTGAGGAATTTGTTGTAAGCCATTGAGTTGAACAATATATTGTGTTGCAATAATAATAATTTTCATACCTAAAATTCATTAAACAATATGTAGTGAAATTATGTGAATATTTGATCTATTACACTAAAATGACACATGTTTTAAATAAATTCATCAATTGAAACGAAGTTCAGCAAACGCAGGTCATTTTTGGGCTAATTTTGTACAAATTATAATTTGTATATTAATTTGTACAGAATGGAAAAACAAATTATAATTTGTACAGAATTTTTGTACAAAATATATTTTTTTTACAAAATTACAACTTGCACATATAAGAATAATACAAAAAAAGAATAAGGGCGAAACTGCTTTCTCATTAAAAGAGGAGAAAAAAATGCGCCGAAGAGAACGTCGCGCAGATTATCGATGACGTCGGGGGGAAAACTGGCTCATGTTATCATTGAGGGGAAAAACTGGACTGATCCAGTTTTTCCCCCGTAAATTTGTTGGGGGAAAATTGGATCATGCCAGTTTTTCCGGGGGGAAAATTGGGATCAATCCAGAATTTCCCCCCGGAAAGACTAGCATGGGGGAAAATGGCTATATGACACCGTCACATGGTCGTTAACGTGAATTTGACTTAATGTCTTGGGAATTGTTTGACAACATGAACTATTTTTGTTCACAATGGCATTTTGACATCTGCAGAATGCTAAGAAATAGAATTCTAAAGGTTTGATTAATGTTTCCATATGCTATAAACAATGTATGAATTTAGTTCTTTTTTTTTCCTTGCATGTGTTTAAGTAAATAGATTTCCAAACGTTTTGATTTGATCCGCACTAAAAGATATTATTTGTCGAAATGGCAATATGCAGAAACTAAATTTGATATTTTACATATTAAAACAACATTTTATTGTTAATTTTTACGAAATGCTTTGAATAGATTGGTTATCTATCTTGCGCAGCAACTGAGCCTTCAAAACAATATGAAAATAAAACAAGATTTTATTTCTTACCGAGACCCTTCTGCAGCTTATATAGACGGCACGAAAGCAACATCTTATTTCATACTCAGACCCTTCTGCAGCTTATATAAACGACACGGAACAAAGCAAGATGGTATTTCAAATAAATTAAAAGTACACTGAAGGGACATAGGACATCGAAATTGCCATATGCAGACCCAAATCTAGAGTAAGGTTTGTATTTTGTTATTTAGTAACCGTCATGGAAATGAAAATTATGTTTGCGTTACTTTTTGAATTTGTTGTAGAAATTGTCCAAATTTTCACAGCTATACAAAAGTGATGTTTCATCAAATATATCAAAATTTGATTGGATGTATACTCCAATCTGATTATTTAGATACATTACACTTTAGTGTCAATTCCTCAATTTTGAATTTGGGTTTATTAATTTTGGCACCATCTAAACTTTATATGACCATGAAATATATCAAAATACACACATTGATGTTTGTTTACAATCAAGAAACCTATATTTATACTTAAGTTACTTTGATCAGCCTTTTTGTAAATCAAACATGATTTCGTATAAATCAAGGGCATACTAATATATTCAATGACATCATTGATAGAATTAATCTCTCAGGGATGATAAAAAATTTTCATGAATTTGCTTGATCGATTCAATTTAAGTCTTGCAGTAGATGGGTGTATGAATCTTTGTGTCTTTTATACAAATTTCCTAGTTGGCTGTCTCTGTATCAAGTACATCTTCTCAAAAACAATCAGGCCTGATGCAACGTAACTTGACACACATGGAAATAAAAATGTGTGATTTATTGACAATCAGAAAGTCTTGATGAACGCAATGACCGATCTTATTTTAAATTTGGTGAAATTGAAAACATGATCATAGCTGTATGTTGATCGTTTAATTTTTTTTTCTAATTAGCAAAAGTATCATAATAGTCCTATGTTTATTTTCGTACATCGCAGTTTTGTCCTTACCTATATTTGATACTACTGATTATTCGGATTTCGTTTGATTTTTGTTTTGAAATTATGGATTTCCTATGTTTCGGTTCTAGTGCTGCTGATAAGGAATTAATTTCCGAAATGGCCATACAGCTCATCAAAATTATTGCAGTTGAAGTTAACATATGTATAATGGTCTCATGTTCATTTACTTCATATCCTTTCGTAAAATACTCTATAAAATGCGATTACTACCAATCCATGATGGCCACCGCCGCAGGATTTCATGCAAATTTTGTACTCTTTTGGGACAAACATGAACAATTCTTGAAAATTATTTCAGAGATAGAATTACATCATGGTCCCCTACCTTATGCATAATTCGATTAATGATCTGAAATCCAAAGTGGATTTTAATACAGATCTTACTGTTGGACCTTATGGGAAAATGTCAAAACTGCTATTTTGGAAACCTAAAGATCAAGTTATTTTATATCAGGCATGGTGATATGATGGTTTCAATGTTAATATGAAAAAGAAAGGAGATGGGGTAAATGGCAAGGAGACAACATCCAATCTCAGAGTTGAAACAACACAAAACAAGGCATTTAGGGGTCACCGTACGGTCTTCAACACAGTGAGGAACCTCACACCATACAGCAAGCCCTAAATAGCCCCAAAAAGGTAAAAAATTGAATGAATCAATGGAAACGAACCACATCCAATAACCAGAATATCGAGAAACTAAAACTTAAGTATTGTTTGGGTACAGAATTGTAATTGAAGATGCCTATGTCTAGACATAGCTGAACAGCAAACTCTCAAGCTAATAAATCTTGAAATGAATTTCATACATCAAAATAGTATTTAGTCATAACAACATGATGCCTGTCCACCAAATGTGTTTATTTGGGTACAGACCATATGTTCAGGATGGCAGTCATCACTGACCCTAGTGCAAAAATCTTGCGTTCTCCTACATTTGAAAACCATTTGATTGATATAACTGCATCATTTTACAGACCTAAGATATTGAAATGGCCACATGTAGAAAACGAATTTAAAGTAAATTCGGAATTTTGTTATTTACAACAGAAATGCATGGTACGAGAAGCATAGTGAGAAAGGCAGTCTTATCAGAGCTAATGGTTCTTACAAAAAATTTATTTCCCATCACACGAAGATCCAAAGAAGTGTTTGAGTGTTGTATATGCTTCAAAACACCTATGCGGAAATAAAATTTTATTCACATGTGATATGAAGATAAACCAGTGCCATCATTTGAACTGGATATAGTCTAGTGCCAGAAAAAATTTATATCTATTGAAAAAATTGGGTGGTATCATGTCATTAACTTTATTTTGTAAGATTGTTTAACACTCGCAGAAATAGATGTAACTTCGAGGTAAAAATAATTATTTGATAAGCCCTTAAATATTTTGTTGACATTTTAGTAATTATTATACTTTTCATCTTTTAAATATTTTTTTAATATTGTAAAATTTGTTATAGATGGAGGTTAATTTTTAAATTGGTAGAATTTCAGAATGTCAAGGGCAAAGTTGCACTTATCCAATATACATAATCTGATTAATTTTGCTGTGAGTTATTGTCCTTTGATCATTCAGGTTGTCTTGTATGTCATTTACATACATATCAAGTTTTAAATTGCAAAATAATCAACTAAGCTAGGACTACATTTTCCTTAGTAAACCTTAAACCCCCCCCCCCTTGAAATCTTTTATGAGGAAATTTTCCTTTTTGCTAAATTATTTGTTTTGATATGGTTAATGTATTTGATGTTTAGATCGAAAGTCAATCTATATAGATAAGATATATATCAATATATAATATGATATAATATAATACTAGTATAATGTTAAATCGGGGTTGTAACAATTGTAAGACGACTGTGCCACTCAATTTGATGTTTGTTGAGTATCCTAAATCAACAAAAAAGACACATGAGTAGCGTTGTTCGACATAAAGAAACGAATTACGCTCAAACTGGTGCTACGTGCCGTTTTTTAACTTACTATGAGTCATAATGGAAAGCTCATTACTGAAGAATTCCTGGTAATATCATGATAAAGAACAGCAATAAAAGCGTTCGATTACTTGTTTTTTCACCATGTATTTATAGACACTTGAATCATGTAAATTTACTCCATATCCTTTCATTGTTTATTGATTTGCGATGGCATACTAGTAAACAGTATACAATTATTTCATTGTTTATTGATTTCCGATTGCATACTAGTATACAGTTATTTCATTGTTTATTGATTTGCGATGGCATACTAGTAAACAGAATACAATTATTTCATTGTAAATGGCAAGGAGACATATTTTGTTGACATTTTAGTAATTATTATACTTTTCATCTTTTAAATATTTTTTTAATATTGTAAAATTTGTTATAGATGGAGGTTAATTTTTAAATTGGTAGAATTTCAGAATGTCAAGGGCAAAGTTGCACTTATCCAATATACATAATCTGNACAGTTATTTCATTGTTTATTGATTTGCGATGGCATACTAGTAAACAGTATACAATTATTTCATTGTTTATTGATTTCCGATTGCATACTAGTAAACAGTAAACAGTTATTTCATTGTTTATTGATTTGCGATGGCATACTAGTAAACAGAATACAGTTATTTCATTGTTTATTGATTGGCGATGGCATACTAGTAAACAGTATACAGTTATTTCATTGTTTATTGATTTGCGATGGCATACTAGTAAACAGTATACAGTTATTTCATTGTTTATTGATTTGCGATGGCATACTAGTAAACAGTATATAGTTATTTCATTGTTTATTGATTTGCGATGGCATACTAGTAAACAGTATACAGTTATTTCATTGTTTATTGATTTTCGATGGCATACTAGTAAACAGTATATAGTTATTTCCTTGTTTATTGATTTGCGATGGCATACTAGTAAACAGTATACAGTTATTTCCTTGTTTATTGATTTGCGATGGCATACTAGTTAACAGTATACAGTTATTTCCTTATTTATTGATTTGCGATGGCATACTAGTAAACAGTATACAGTTATTTCATTGTTTATTGATTTGCGATGGCATACTAGTAAACAGTATACAGTTATTTCATTGTTTATTGATTTGCGATGGCATACTAGTAAACAGTATACATTTATTTCATGCCCTTGAATGAAACAGCAATAACTATTTTTCCGAGGTGATGGAATGACTTGTGAACTATTGCCTGAGGCCAGAGGCCGAAGTCAACGGTTTTCAAATCATTTCCATCATCGAGGGACAATAGTTTTGCTATTTACTGTAACGGGGCATGAAATAACTGTTTTATTAACTTATATAAACAATAAAAAAATCTTGCCTATAAACAAAGACATACGATTACATCTCTAATTATATGTCCCTGCTCGAAAAAAAACTTCTTACACGGGTAGCATCTGAATGACTACGCACTGCGCAATGTTTTTGCGCATGTAAAAGTTCGTCCAGAAATTGGTAAACAGTTAACTGTTCAACCCAACGTTAGAATTTCAATGAAAAATGCTGCATATGAATATAAGTTAATAATATAAAATGGAAACACCTTCCCCCATGAATGCTGCATATGAATGTAAGTTAATAATATAAAATGGAAACACCTTCCCCCATAAAACAATTACACTAAAAATAAAGGATAGGGCTGACTTATCGCAAGTTTAATTAAAAAAAAACATTTATGGCTCTGTGTGAGTTTATAAAATACATTCTTGATAGTACAACATAAATTATCTCCAATGCTATTTGCTTTCCCTTAAGAAATCAATGACGTTCATTTTTACAATTTATTGGAACGGTAATACAAGTATTTTATTTCAATCTGTAATATTTTATTTTCATCCGGTTTCAACATTTTTCCTATGGAAATTTAGTCAATTTTTAATGCTTTTGGGTTATTGAAACAAAATGCCAAGAGGGAGCCTGCATCGTTCACCTGAAAAAAAATGCCTCTATGAAATTTTAAAAGTATAAACGAAATTTCAGTCTGTCTCACATGGTCAAATGATAAAACACGCCATTTCCTGGCGGTAATTTTTTCGTCTAACCTGTGTGAAATGAGTACTTTTTTCTCCCACATTATTTCGACAAAGATAAGTTGAATTTGCTTTAGTTGGTAAGATTAAATGAAAGGTCATTTGTAAAACTAAATACGCTCTGGAGGCCATGATTTTTGTCGGTTCCAAATGAAGTGCGAGATATTTTTTTGAAGAACATTTTACACCTCATTCAATTACAGTTTCGTCATATTTGCTTTAGTAGTTTCAGAGAAAACGACCAAAATCATTATTACCATAGGACAAAATATTAGACTTGTTTCCATCTGGCATACGTGCCTTTTTGTTGCATCGACAGAAATGAGTAATCTTTGTCAATTGAATACTTCCATTAATCATTCAAATACTGTTTGGTTGAATTTTCCTCCATAGTTTCAGAGAAGACGCTTAAAATGATGATTTTTCTCTCTTGGATCAATGATAAACTATTTCGCGTTTGTGGCCATGTTTTTGTTGGGTCAGAATGAAATCGGCAAAATTCGCACGCCAGGGACAAAAATCTTCTAATGACGATAAAAAGCAGTTTTGATTTTTTTTACCCATCTCTCGTGCCATTCTTTTTTCTTAAGATTAGTATCAGAGGAAGCAGCCTATACGGAAACGGGATACAGAAAGGCGAGATTTGGGTACCCCTTAACCACTATAACCCTACCGCTAGCTTTGCTAGTGCCGAAAGAGTCCAGCTATTCCTAGTTCCTATCGTTAGTCTTTTGTCTTTCGTATGTGTTTTTCTCGTGCAGTTCCCTTGTGATGTAATTTTCAGCCACTGTTATCCTTTCGTAATACTCACTGCTAATTATCAAAACAAATATCCCTTACCCTTTCTGAGTATAAACTCATATTAGCTGAGATATTTTTCCACTTTTACACTTGTTATTTTCTTTTTTATTCTGTAAATTGGCGCATATTTTTCTTTTATTTTCAAGAATAAACTCCTTTGGTAAACCAATTTGAAACTATTGTTTGTTTAACTGAAACTGTTGATAACACTAGTTATACTATTATTGTATTAAAATGAAAAGAGTAATTGCACTTAAAACAAAGTTTCTACAAGGACATAAAATACACAATTATTGTTTATATAATTAATATCACACTTATCTATTAGTATCAGTATAATATTGAATTATGATTTGCTAAATTGTCCATCAATATTTTACAGGTAACTCAATTTTAATTCGCTAAAATGTACACATTTCTCTCGCTAAAATGTCCTTCACGATCAAAATCATTTTCGCTAAAATGTCCTTCGCCCATTAGAACATACATATACAAGTCTCTTAATTCATATCTTTAATTTATCTACAGTATCCAAGTAAATGCATTAAGTTTGTCTGGAAATTAGTGTAGATGATTTTAAAAGTTAATTGGTTAATGTTTATATCCACTGTATTTTAAGATGAAATAAAAAAAACAAACAGACAAAAATCACCAAACCAAAGAAAAACAAAACAACAAAAAAAGCAATAATCAAAAAGTCACAAAAAAAAAAAAAACAAAAAGGAAATAATAAAAAAAGGACCAAAAATTCAAAGATTACAAATGATGATATTATTCTAATATTCCTAATAGTAAAAGGGAACAAATCTAGAAAATAAATAACATAGAATAAAAAGATAAAAGGAAACACATACAATGGCCGAAAAAAATAGCCTCATGCCACAATGTACCAAGGAACTGCAAAAAAAAAAAAATAATGAAAAACAAAAGACAAACGTAAACAAGGATAAAAAGTCGGGACAGCCGGACTTGGCACCGGCACTAGCAAAAGCCAGCGGTAGGGTTAAACCGGTCTATGGGTACCCAAACCTCCCGTTTCCCTATTTTATAATAAACATACGAATAACCCAAAACATGTAGACTACTAACTCCATGACCAAATAACTTAATACCGAAGTTACTGTGAATTTTGATTCTGCATATGCGCATTTCGACAACTTATGTCTCTTCAGTGCAGATAAAATCTAAATGTTTGGAAGACCATAAAGTCAAAGATGTTTAAAAACTGATAGAGAACAAATTACTAAATATAATCTAAATAAAAAGCCAAATTCAGCTGCGGACAGAGCTTTGCATGAGGGAGATACTTCTTAGTTTCAACAAAATTTACAACAAATTAGATATTGTAAGGTTCCATATATAATCGGTTTTCGGGTCAGCACCGAAGTACTGACTACTGGACTGTTTTTGACCTTGAGAGCTGTTTTGCAACTCATATTTTGTTCTATATTATCTTAACCATATATGGTCAAAAATGTGTAAGCGTTAGACAGGCTTCAAAGTATTTTCAATCAATACATGATCAAACGATCACTTGAAGATGAAGCATAATATTGTAGTTGTAGAGACTTTGTCTCATGTGCATTTACTCTATATTCCTTCATTGTTTATTACATACTGTAAGAAAACAATTATTGATATTTTATTTCTTCGAGTTGTTTACACTTTTTTTGTTTATGTATTCGTTTGATCATGTATTGATTGAACATACTTTGAAGCCTGTCTATCGCTTACACATTTTTGACTATATATGGCTAAGATAACATAGAACAAAATATGAGTTGCAAAACAGCTCTCAAGGTCGAAAACAAAATTAAGAGAAACATGGTCATATAAGCTGTAAAAGGGGGTCAGTTTTAAAATAATAAAAAAAAAAACAAGAAGTTACTATAAACATATAATAAAAGTAAAAAAGCAGATACTAAAAAAAGTCGACCGATATATTTTGACAAATATGTCGTTGTCAGGGAGGTAAGTGAAGTTGTCGGAACAAAATGTTTTTTGTACAAACTTGTGACTAAACTTTAAAAAAAATGTATGTTGCAAGACAGCTGAATGTCGTATAAAATAGACAAGAATAATACATCGGCAAACGAATGCCGACGCAAGAACGAGGAAAGGGGAATTCTAAAATCGTAAATCCAAAATCACGGCATTTCATGTCCAGCACGCATTGAGACAGTATGATAAAGACAAAACAAATAAACAAAAAATTGAACAAGAACGCCACAAAACTAAAGCACCAGCAGTGTGAACACCTATAAAGACTGATGTATCATTAGGAGCTCCGGAAGGGTGAGCACGATCTGCTCCACGCATGGCACCCATCACACAGCTAGCTAAAATTATGGTGTTCAAAGATCTCTTTAGTGACAGATTGATTAATGTCATTTTCTAACCCTTAAACAAACCAATTAAGATTCATGGTACATGTTACTTTTCCAACCTTCAAACGTTGAAGTTTGAATAGTTTCTCAGTATATATTTAGTACTCGGACACTTACAAGGACAAATAGGTATCACAAACATCACCAACGAATACAAAACTAAAAGATGACAGTGTGTAAACAAGACAAAATTTAAAAACTAAGGCACTGACAGTGTGAACTCCCACTAAAATCCAGAAGTATCATCAGGTGTTCCAGAAGGGTAAGCATGATCTGCTTCACGAATGGCACCCGTCACACTGTCAGTGAAAAGTCCGGTTTTGTCACAGTCGGTGTAAGTCAGTCCCGTAACAAACGTTGGATCTACTCAAAGATAACTGTTCTCTTTGTGAAATAGAATCATTGTAACCGTAAAATTTCTTTAGTGACAATTGCAACAGTGACTGAACATACCCTTGATGTATAAGTTTTTGAGACAGTAATTTCGGTTTGCTGACAAAATCGCTGTACAAACTACAGGCACGGCAATAGCTAATGAGTTGTGAAACGCACACTCCATATGCCGAGGATGTGGGAACATGACTGCTTAAAAACTATTAAAAACGGAAAAACGTTCACTATTGAAATCATCACGCTTGTCGTAAAATTTTGTTTTCAGACGTCCAGAGTTGTCAATGTAGAGGTATAGGTCCAGGTATGATGCTGATGATGGTGTATCAGTGGTTTCTTTCATTTCGAGTTCATTTCGTAATATAAGATGAAGGTTATCCTTAAATGGAGGATTGTTCAATGACAAGACATCATCTATAACAGAAACTGAAATTAAAGGATTTGGCTAGCTTATGTCCTTTTTCTGAAGTAAGTGAGAACCGAACCGTCAGTCTGAAAAGAACAATCCAAGGACAATGGCAACACGTCGGAAAAACGAAGAAACGAAGACATAATATGAGCACGGCACAGAAAAGAAAATGAAGACACGCACATATACAAAACTGAACAACACGGACCCAATAAAAACCATGGGTGAGATCAGATGCACCGGTAGAGTAAGCATCTTCTGCTTCTTATAAGACACCCGCCGTGTTGAACATGTCAACTCCGGTAGTAAAGTCAAATCCGGTAGAGGAAAATCAAAAGAAAGATCTGTAGTCATCTGGGAAACAGATATCTCATAGCGGTCCACAAGATCGTGATGTCGACCGTAAAACTTCTGTAGTGATGACCTCAAGTTATGGGCAACGTACCCTTGATTAAGTAGTCAATTTGTAAGCAACCAAGCTCTATCAAGGTAGTCACTGTATTGACCACAGACCCTTGAGTAGCGAATGAGTTGGGAGATGTAAACTCCGTATGCTGGTGCTTTTGGAATGTTGCCACAAAGAAAGGGGAAGTTGACTATTGGAAAAGTGAAGTCATCGCGTTTGTCATATAGCCTAGTTTGTAGTGTACCTCTTTTGTCAGTTTCAAGATGAAGGTCAAGGAACGAGGCTGATGTGGAAGTATCTGTAGTATCCTTAATTTCTAGCTCTTTTGGATAGATAAGATGAAGAAAATCACCAAAGCGAGGATTCTTTAGTGATAAAATATCATCTATATAACGGAAGCTGAAATTAAAGGACTGGGCCAGTTTTTTATCTTTATTTTGAAGAAGCCCTTCGATGAATTCAGCTTCATATGAGTGGAGAAATAGATCGGCTAAAAGAGGTGCACAGTTTGTGCCCATTGGAATTCCGATAGTCTGTTGAAAAACAAGTCCTCCAAACTGGACAAATATATTGTCGATCAGAAACTCTAACATTTTAATCACTTCTTCCTCTGTATATTTTCTCTGTGATTCTGAGTCGTATTTCACAAAGTATGCTTGTTCTCTGCCAATGACAATGTACTTATATCTTTGTTCGCCGTTCTTGCGGGAGAAACATCTATGAATTATATCTTTCAGCCGTGATTTCAGTTGGTTATGGGGAATTTGTAGTATAAAGCGTGGAAAAGTCAAAAGTTTTAATGCTGTTACAGTGTGATAATGATCTCGATTTTAAGATGTCAAGCAGATCCTTAGAGTTTTTTAATATCCACATTTCATTTACACCACTTCTTGAAAAGCTAGTATCACAATATTTTTGAAGGCCCTCTTTTACGGCTGTCAAGATGGATGTTGATAGCTTAGAAATAGGTTTTGTAGAACATTTAGCAGATCCAGTGATGTACCGTTGTTTGTATGGATATTTGTGTAATTTTAATACCCAGTACAAGGAGGGGAGTTCAGTGTCTTCATCTTTGGTTGAAATCCCAAAGGAAAGCAAAACAGATCTATGGTTCTGCAATTTCTCCTCCTTAGACGAGTAGTAGCTGTGTATGTTGGATTGCCCTGGGTATTTCCAATGCCTAGTTCTTTCTTTAAACAATCGATGTAATGATTTTTACGAATGAAAATGATGTTATTAGGGGCCTTATCTGCCGGAACAACGACATATTTGTCATGAACTAGCCCTTGTATGAACCTGGCTTCATACGAATAAAGAAACAAATCTGTTAAAATTGACGCACAATTAGTCTCCAAAGGTATCCCTATTATCTGCTGGAAATCTTGTCGTCTAAATTCAACAAATATGTTATCAATCAAGAATTCCAGCATTGCGACGACATCTTCCTCTGTATACTTTTTTGTGTGAATCAGTGTGATGTTTAACAAAATGATCCCCATCTTTACCTATTACTAAATATAATTATCTTCTTTCACCCGTTTTAGTACAGAAAGACTGATGTATTAAATCCCGGAGTACTGACTTTAGTTTGTCGTGTGGAAGAGTAGTATAGTGAGTAGAAAAATCAAATGTTTTGACACTGTTGCATCAGTTGAAGATATATATTCTGATAAGTCTTTTGTGTTTTTGAGCATCCACATCTGATTCACTCCACTTGTAGAGTATACTTTATCACTATATATCTTGAGGTCATCTTTGACTGCAGTAAGTAATTAAGTGAGGATCTCAGAAAGAGGTTTTATTATGCATTTGGCAGACCCAGCAATGTATCTCTGTTTGTAAGGCATTAATGTAATTTTGGTACCCATTAGATACAAGGCAGGTTGTTGTTCTCTTCTCCCAAACTAATACTAAAGAACGACAAAACTGATTTGTGATTGATAAGTATGTCCTCCCTTGGTATATATGTGTGGTAGCCAAATGAATGTCCATCTCCTTCATCAAGCAGTCAATGCAGTGTCCTTTACAGATAAATGTGATGCTGTTTTGGGCCTTGGTACAATGACATAATTGTCATGGAGGAAGAACAATGTTTTTGCTATCTTGGGATCATCGAATATGCTTTTGGAATTGGGGCTCAAAGTTGTCTTAAGGCGCCTCATTCCAGCTACAACCAATGACTTTATGGACCTGATACAGTCGGACAGTGTTTCAACCTTTTCCTTCTCTCTCTTAGCTTATTGTTTCACATATTCCTCAACTGCGTCCATCAATATTTTAAAGTTATGTTTCCAATTGATGAGTTTGGGTTCATTTTAGGTTCATATTTTGGACCTTTTGTGCAGAGATCACGTAGTTTCTTGTTATCACGTAGTCCCCTATAATAAAGTGACCAGCAGGAACGTACATAAATGCGGAAGAGAGACAAGAACAATCAGGTGGTTCTAATTTGAAGTCATTAGTTTGGACATCCCGCAATACCCGTTTGTGATTGAAGATGTTAGTTGCATTGGTTTTGTTTATGTATAAGATATAAGAGGAACTGTTTGGTCTTTAAGGCATGGTGGTTTCTTGGCGGTAACATGTTTATTATGAAGAATATTGCCAAGATTGATGGTATCTAAGCCTTTCTTTGCAAATTTGAACTTTAAGAATGAACGACGTTCTTGTTCATTAGCAGATGCGCTAGCAGGTTTATATAGTCTGGGATTAGCAATATCTAGGACAATGGCAGTCAATTTGTATTCATGTAAAGATGGATCTGTCACGGAAGAATTTAAACGGATTTAATAAAATGAATGTAATTTTTAATGAGGTAAAGAGTATAGGGAGACATTCATGATAGAAGACCAGTAATTGAAATGTCGTGTAGATTTGGGGCAGTAATATCGATGCCCATGACTTCGTTGACGGCGTTGGCTTTCATTCAAGATATTCATCACATTCACAGAGTTACACCCCGGACATGACAAATTACCTATACTTTTTATATTGTCACTGCAACCATAGGGTATTGCGGTTCCAAGCTCTCTGATTCAGTATTCTTCTTGTTGTAAACGGCATGGTGTACTTAAAGTTGGATTGTTCGTGTGGTGATATATTTTCTCAAGGATTCTTACTTTCATATTGACGATGGAATGGTCTGGTTAATTGAAGTGTGTGTAGACTTGACGTGTCTTGTAGTCTTTGACTTCGCAGCGATGTCAACACATTCTTTTATCAATCTATCCTTGGTTTCTCCAATATATATCAAACGACACAGAGTACACTTGTATTGTCACAATTAGTGTATTGTTACAACTAAATTTATCCTTATGTTTATTATTTGAAGAATTCCAAATATACCGAATGCCCGGGACCGAATGACACATTTTGCTTTTTCGTTTCCCTATATCACCTTTCTCTCGAATCATCAGAGTCATACGACAGGCAAACGTCTAGTCCAGATATTAGTTTGGAACTTATAACCTAGTTCAATAACAGTGTTTTTATAACAATTTGTTCACCGGCTAATTAAAATATAGATCAACACTTGGTTTTTATTTTGAATTGGGCCCACGAACTACGTTATACTCGCTGAGTCCGGCTCAGTACAGTAAAAACACTAGAAAGAGCCTGAGTTCCAGACCTCAGTGACTTCGGTATTTAGTTATTTGGACTACTGGTAGCACCGTTCCTGCTGCAGACAACACAGTTACAGTGCAACGTTTCTTCCTGTTCCCGGACAGAAGACAACACCGTCACTTAACTACGGTAACACCGTTCCTGTTCCAGGCGACAAAGCTACAACTGGATTAGAAACAACGTTTCATCATCATGAATGTTGATCCAACAGATCTAGATATGCCCGAGAACTCAATTTCAAAACTTCATGATACAAGAGTCAAAACATTTACAGAGGAAGAGCAAGAACTATATTCACAGACATGTGACAAATATTATCATGACGTAGAGTATTTATAGACTATACTTGACGCCCTGCTTAAAGAAGCAGACAACCCTCCCGCGAGCTTACGGGACCAGTCAAACCTAGGTGAAAAAAAAATTGTATTAGCAAAAATCAGGTACTGGAAACAATTCAGGGCCTATAAGAACTTCCTGAAATCCAGTAGGACCGTAGACAGCAAACATGAATTGGAAGCCTGTGAAACATTGTCAAGCCTCCGGGAACATAATGTAGATGCTACCATCCGTAATCTACAGGAGTCTATGAAGGCTCTGACGCCCAAGAAAACATCAAGGTAGTAGTAGTTCATCGTCCCACAATAGTAAACATCTTACACAAGGTCGGACGTCTAGACATACAGACGCTTCCAGTCGGGTGAAGAGAAAAAGTGTCAAAGCGGAGGCTTTGAAAGCTAGAGGTGCCTTTGCAGAACAGCAGGCTACTTTGTTAAAGAAACAAGCGATAATTAAGGACGATATGACAGTGTTGGAAAGCAAAAAACAGCTACTATGGTGGAAACTGAAGCAAAGGTCCTGGAAAACGAAAGTAGTGAAATAGGAGCGGATAGTGAAAATCAACGAAGTCAGTTGCCTATAGATGAAGCAGACCACAGGGAGTTACATCAACTTCAACTGTAGTACATGGAGCACCGGAAGTAACATCTACTCCAGCTTTATGCTGGAGTAGATGTTACTTCCGGTGCTCCATATACTACAGTTGAAACTGTAAAGCTGGAGTAGATGTTACTTCCGGTGCTCCATGTACTACAGTTGAAGTTGATGTAACTCTCTGTGGTCTGGTAGACCCATATACTACTGACGGGATATTTTGCACCTCCTCATTTGAAACATTGAAGGAGTGTACCGGCATTTGAACCATCATATCAACACTTATCACGTGACACACCATTACCAAGTTCACATGCAGTAAGCCTGAAGAATGACAGGAGTGTGAAACAGACTTCAGATATAACCAGATTCCTTCTCCATAAGGAAATACTTTTATCTGTTCTTACTAATTTCAACAACCGTGCTGAATCCTACTTCGTATGGAAAAATAGCTTCAAGTCAGTTGTCGACGAAGCCAAAGTGTCTGACTAACAACAGTTAAACCTCCTAGTAAAATGGCTCGGAGTTGAGTCTTCAAAACTGGCTGAAAGTATAAGGAGGTCATGTGAGAACCCAACTGAATGTCTCAGATTGCTATGGGATCGTTTAGATACAAGATATGGATCCCCTGAAATGGTGGAAGCTTCACTAATGACTAGACTGGGGAACTTTCCAAAACTAACAAACAAGGACAGTGCACGTCTGTATGAGTTGTCCATTTATTGTCGGAGATAGTACACATCAAACAAAATCCCAAATTCCAGTCACTTCTGGGATATTTTGATTCTTCATCTGGCATTAGGCCAATAATCAGTAAGCTCCCTTATGGACTCCAAGAAAAATGAACAACAAGAGCTTATCACTACAAGTCGTCACATAATGCACCATTTCCGCCATTCACAGAATTCTCCAGATTCATTCGGGAAATGAGCATAATCAAAAATGATCCCGGATTGTATTATGAACAAGAACAGCAAACAACTCCAAAGTATTCTGGAAGAAAACCACCCGTGACCAAAACCCGGGTGCAATCTCACAAGACTGATGTCGACAGACGTCCAAACATGCCCAGTCAAGACATTGAGGACACCCTGCCACAGTGTACAGAGAACGGAGCACCAGACAGGTGCGTCATACACAACACAAGGCATTCATTAGACGAATGTAGATTGCTCAAATCAAAATCTATTGAGGAGCAGAGAGATATCCTCAAACAAAACAACCTATGTTTTAGGTGTTGCGCCTCTACAACCCACAAGAGCAGAGACTTCAAGGCGAAGATTTCCTGCAGAGACTGCGGAAGCAAACAACACACCGCTGCCTTACATATAGTTAGACAGACATCTTCAGTTGGCCCCGTACCACATCACGGTGGGGAGACAGAACAGCCGAACGGTGGGGAGGCAATTAAAGCCAGCAGTACTGACAAAACAGTAAACTCGTCTTGCACAGATATCTGTGGATACAACACATGCAAATCATATGCCAAGATCATCCCTGTCAGAGTACATCATAGGGACAACTCCCAACAAAACCATCGAAATGTATGCAGTTCTTGATGACCAAAGTAACAGGTTCCTGACATCTCCAGATTTTTATGAATTCTTCAACATTGAAGACAAACCAGAAAATTATACCCTGACCACTTGTTCAGGCCTTATTGCCACCAGTGGCAGAAGAGCCAAAGGATTTGTAGTCCAATCTTTACATGGACATGAAGAATTAGAATTGCCAGTCTTGGTAGAATGTGATTACATTCCAAGCAGCAGAGACGAAACTCCTTCACCAGATTCTGACTTACACTTTCCTATATGAAAGATATAGCTGGAAGAATCCCGCAAATTAAAGATAGCAGGAAGATAATGCTGCTCATAGGAAGAGACCTTCCCGAAGTCCACCATGTCCTAGATTATAGATATGGACCACCTGGATGACCCTTTTCCCAGAAATTAAGACCGGGCTGGGTAGTCATCGGAAAAATATGTCTGGACTATCAACATACAACTTCAGACTTATCTGTGAAGAAAACATTTGTCCTACCATCTGGCCAACCTACGACACTAAGACCATGTGAAAGTAAAATTTGTGTACGGGAATCAGATCCCGCTTGTTCCCATTCTGCAACCAAAACAGTAGACATACCAGAATATGATATATTTGCTAGGACAAAAGATGACGACAAACCAGGAATGTCGTATGAAGATAAAACATTTATGACACAAATGGACAACCAGTTTGTAAGAGACCCCACAGGTAATTGGGTATCTCCGTTACCATTTCGGACACCAAGACAACGACTTCCAAACAACAGACAACAAGCTGTTAAGATAGTGGAATTTCTCGAAAACTGTCTGAGGAGGAACGCTCTTAAAGAGAACATTTTTTAGAATTTATGTCAAAGATATTAGACAACAACCATGCAGAAGTTGCTCCGCCATTGCAAGAACAAGAAGAATGTTGGTATTTACCATTGTTTGGAGTATACCATCCCAGGAAATCTGAGCAGATCAGGGGTGTGTTCGATTCCTCCGCAAAGTTCGACGGAGTATCTCTAAACAGTGTTTTAATGTCTGGTCCAGACCTATCAAACAGCTTACTTGGAGTCCTGATACGTTTCAGGAGAGAGATGGTTGCTGTTACTGCTGATGTTCAACACACGTTCCACTGCTTTGTAGTGAGAGAAGATCACAGAAACCACCTTAGATTCCTGTGGTATCAAGACACTGATATTGATAAGGGATTGATAGAGTACCGAATGAGAGTCCATGTCTTCGGCAACAGTCCGTCCCCAGCAGTGGCAACGTTGGGGCTACGTAAGACAGTACAGGCCGCAGAGCCAGAGTACGGCCAAGATGTTACAAACTTTGTGACTAAAGACTTTTATGTTGATGGTGGATTAACTTCGTTCCCAACAGCAGAAGAGGCCGTCAAAGTCGTCAAAGACACACAAGCAGCATTGAAGAAGTACGGAAATCTCCGTTTGCACAAGTTTGCATCCAACAGTGTTGAAGTTATGTCTGCATTTCCAACAAGTGCTTTACCCTTACAGACCAATATTTTTGTAGCGAATACTGTGCGAATTAACAGTGAATATGTCGCGAATACCTCTAATCGCAGGAAGACTTCGCAGCATATTCGCAACAGTCAGCGAATATCCCGCGAACTTCGATAATTTATTCGCTGCTTTTAATAAAAGCAGCGAATACTTCGCAGAATATTTGCTGAAAAACTTAGAAATTTCTAATAAATTGCAGGATATTCGCTGTAAAACTTAGAAATTTCTAAAGAATTGCAGGATATTCGCTGTAAGCCTTAGAAATTTCTAATGAATTGCGGCATATTCGTTGTAAAACTTAAAAATTTCAAATGAATTGCAGAATATTCGCTGTAAGACTTCCCAACTCAAGGGACTGAAACAAACAAATTTGGTCAACTCTGCCACAATAATATTAGAAATATGAAAGCTGTCAAACATTTTAACTGTAAAATTCAGCTTCTTGATGGAAAAATTTTAAGGGTTGTTGAATATCACATCTGGAAGAAATTATCTCTTACATATTATCTCAGAAACCCCCTCTGCATCGGTCATTAATGAATTAGGAACAGACCATTGGATTTTTAGGGGGGGGCTGGTTTTTTTTTAGAAAAAAAATTTCTGACCCCGATTTCTGCCCCAAAAAATATCTGGCCAGCATCTGGGTTGAAAAAAATAATCTGGCCCTGACCCTGTCCATTAGAAAAAAAAAAAACACCTGATTAAACAAAAAAATCCTGGCTCAGATAAAAATCCCAGGCCCCCTGTAAAATCAAATGGTCAGTGTCTTATCAAGAATGAATCCCTGGTGAGTGAGTGTTCATCATTNAACAGTGTCAGTAACACAAGCTTGTTCAAGTGAAGTTGTTTGCATGCCAAGTTGTATGTCATTCTTTTTACACAAATTAATCTCCACGGAGTTTGCGAATACTGTTGTTAACTTTTAATTTAAAATGATAGTGCTCCTCAAAGTAGTGGAGGGATATAAAGAAGAAAGAAAGTATGCATTAATGAATTAAAGCATTGATGACAAGTGAATATTATGTATCATCAGTGATATGATTTTGATCCATGACCACCCTGACCCTGTCAGTCTACGTTGTTGAACGCATTGTTTATTTTTTGGTGCACAGGAAGATAAACATTGCTTGTAAAATCCAGAACAACACCGGACCGTAAAAACGGTCTGCTTTAGAGCATTGAAGCTGCTATCTAGATAAAATATTTGAGAATGATAATTCTAATAGTATTGGGAGCCAGTCTGAATGCAAGGCTAGTAAACAATATATTTAAATCGTGTAAATAACGCTGTAAAGTTGTTTTGTCTTGTACCGGATATAACACATAGTTTCGCCGTAGTTGTTTTCCCTATTAATTTCCCAGTAGAAAATCGTCATTTCCGCCTGAAAAGAACGCCAGCATTTCTGATTTCACCAATTCAAGCTCGAAGAAAAGCAGATTTAGATAAGTATAATTATTTTTCAAGGTGTATAATTCGCAGGACAGTTATCCAAATAAATCTGAATAAGCTTTGGTTTTAATGCCAAAGTCATGAAAGTTANCAATGATACCCAGGGACATGAGGGATGAACGTACCCCAGGGCCCAGTGTCTCTAGGCCCTAAAATTCTGCCTGGCCATGGGCTTAACATTTTGAATCAGTAGCCCAGCTGGCTACCAAAATTTCTGACATTTATTGTTAGACACACAGTCACTGGACTAGAATAATATACCGCTTGGCTATTACTTTCATCTACCAGGGTCCCAGCTGCCCATATAGACTTGGTACCTCAAATAAAAACAAGGAAGGTGCTACCTAATGAACAAAGCCGCAAAATAAAAGGGTCACACTTAAATACGCCTGTAAATATGCTTGCAGAATAAATGGGTAGCAGGACGTTTCGGCCAAAGTGTAACCTCGGACTTGGTCGTTTCGGACTTGGACGTATCGGCCATCGTATGCTAATATTACATTAATACATCTTACACGCACGTGTCAAACTGATCATAATGTAATTTTGCAGCTAGCTGTTATTTTAATTGGATAATGTAATGTCTTTTATTTTGCGACATGGGTTTTCCATCCTAGCTTGGAAAGGTTAACATGCTACCCTATCGGAAAAGTCTTTAAAATGACTGTATAATCTTGCTGAGTAAACCTTCATTCAATCCATTAAAATCATCAACATAAATGGGTGGACATTGTATTTATTTGATTAAAACACATGACAAGCGACTGTTTTGAANACCTCGAATACTTTGACGTCACAATGTAAATTCTCTTATGACGTCAGGAATTATACCAAAATGGCCGAAGTTGTTTACTTTCTTCCTGGTCCCGCTTCACAAAGAAAATGCATTTTTAAATAGGGTTTAAATGATTGCAGGATAAAAACAATATACGTACATTGTCGGAAATATAAAATTTATTTGTACTCGCTGCGAAACAGGCGAGAAATGCTCGGTAAACCTCGCATTTCTACCTGTTTCTAAAGCTCGTCAAATAAATTTTATATTTCCCGACAATGTACATATATTGTATATTTATTTTGCGACATGGGTTTTCCATCCTTGCTTGGAAAGGTTAACATGCTACCCTATCGGAAAAGTCTTTAAAATGACTGTATAATCTTGCTGAGTAAACCTTCATTCAATCCATTAAAATCATCAACATAAATGGGTGGACATTGTTATACGACCGCAAAAATTTTTGCGGTCGTATATTGGTATGGTGCTGTCGTCGTCGTCGTCGTCGTCGTCGTCGTTGTCGTCGTCGTTGTCGTCGTTGTCTGTAGACACTTTTGTTTTTAGTCAATAACTTTTGTTTAAGTTGA
>MJUU01064688.1:122022-162427 GCA_002080025.1 Modiolus philippinarum | reverse complement strand
AGTATCAATGTACCGCAGTACTGGTAACGTATTATGCATGCTTTTTTCTTTTTTATACTATGATATATTAAACAATGTAATAAAACAGATGGATTGAGACATCATGAGTACCTTGTATAAGTTTTTTCTTCCTAGATTTTAGGTCGAATCCAAGATTGACTTTTTCAGGCAGATCAATGCTATTTTTAGCACTTGTGATTGGAATATTTAACGAGCCTGTTGAAAAAAGTAAAGCTGTACTTTTGCAAAATAGCCTGAAATACTTAAATGAGCAGGATAGACACCTGTTGAAAAAGTCTGGCTATACACTCTGCAAAGTCAAGCTGTACTTTAAAAAATAGTCTTTTCTTCTCCTACAATTTTGTATTCATATAGCACGAGAATTAGTCTTTTCTTCTCCTATTCATATAGCATTACATGCCCCTAAACAGATAGAGCTAGCATTTTTTTATGACCCAAAAGTATGGGTCTTTGTCTGGCCAGACATTTTGCTCATACATTTGTGAAATTTGTAAAGGTCCAATAGGCCATACAGTTTCTTATGGGTGGATAGCATCCTGGATTTGCTGCAGACCTAAATTACATAACTTCACACTGTGAGTGCCTTGCTTTGAATGTTGTGTTTTTGTTTCTTTGCTTTGTGGTTGTCTAGCATAATTGTTTCCTGTGTTATCATTTTGGCCATGTCTTTGGACTTTGATTTTTGTAAATACTAAATGCCACTCCTTTGTTCTTTCTGTATTCTACTGTCAATGTTTGAAAGAGGACCTCAAAGACTTGTGACCAAGCTTGATCACACACTAGGTATATATATACAGAAGAGAATATTTTTAATGTATTTCATTTTCTGATAGCTATGGTTTCTGCTGGTTACCATTTTGGATATATGTCGCAACATATTCGCAGTAAACTATTTGCTACATATTCGCAGCAGACTATATTCGCTACAAATTCGCTGGACATTCTTTTTTCGCATGCAAATGAGTTTTGCTGCGAACAGTTATGGCGAATATACTCAACGATTGTTTCCTGCGAACTTATTCGCAGCAGAACTCCAGTTCGCTGCATATTCGTTATAACTATTCGCGGCAGAACTAATTTGCATGCGAAAAGTGAATGTTCAGCGAATATGCCGCTAATATTGATTTAACACCTGAAAGTCTATTCGCAGCGAATGTGCAGCGAAGTTTGCCAGATATTCGCAAGAAGTATTCGCGGGAGAGGCAATTTGTTCGTAAGGGTAGCTACAAACTTGAAAGATTTAGATCTTGAAGCCAACAATAAACCACTCCAGCGTGGCCTTGGATTAATATGGGATGTCAACACACACGTGTTCCTATTCCAGCTATCGCTGGACACGAAGCCTATAACAAGACGAGGTGTATTATCTACGATAAACAGCATATATGATCCATTTGGATTCTTAGCTCCAGTGATCATCCAAGGGAAGCTGATCTCAACAACAGTTGATTGGGATGAACCAGTCCCGGATGATATTGCTTCAGAGTGGGAAGCTTGGCAAGACGAACTGCAAGAACTAGAAACATTACGCATAACACGTACTTATGTACCTTACCTCAGCCAAGCAGTAACCAAAGAACTTCATGTTTACTCAGATGCGTCAGAAAAAGCAGTAGCTGCAGTAGTTTTTCTTCGCACAATAGATGACGATGGTAATACCAAAATTGGTTTTGTATTTGGAAAGGCTGGAGTTGCTCCAACAAATGGACACACAATTCCTCGTTTGGAACTTTATGCTGCAGTATTGGCAGTAGAAGTTGCAACGTGTGCATTAGAACAGCTAGACCTGTCCATCGATTGTGTCAAATACTATACAGATACCAAGGTCGTACTTGGTTATATCTCCAAAGACACAGAAGATTTTATATTTATGTTGGGAATAGAGTAGAAGGAATACGAAAGTTCAGCAGTCCAGAGCAATGGAATTATGTGAACACAAGTGAAAACCCTGCTGATGCAGCCACAAGATCACTGTCAGCTAGTGACATTCATAATAGTGAGTGGTTATTAGGACCTAAACGCCTTCTCACTTGTGAACCCAGTCATAACTCTGTGGTCGTATACCAGCTTGTAGACCCCGACGATGATAATGAGATGTTTCTCCAGAGATTTCTGTTGCCAAAACGCTCGCAACAGCAGACAACCCCGACATAGGGACTGAGAGATTCACACACTTCTCAAACTGGAGTGCCCTAATACGTGGAATTGCGTTACTGAAACGTTCGTCCCGTCTACGTCTGAACGGGAGTTCAAAGCTTGAACCTGACAACACTTCACTTCAAGAAGAAGAAAACTTCAATATATCATCACTACAACGTGAAGTTTATGAAGAAGATATAGACTGTATAAGTCACAATGTATCTATCTAAAGAAGTTCAACTTTCAATCTCACACCGCTTTTGGATGAAAAGGGACAAACTTTTCCAGATACCTCTCCGGATATTCACGTTACAAGAATATTCATATTCATAACTACAAATAATTCCTTCGTAGGAAGAGGAAGATTCCAGCTATTCTCAACCTGGATAATGCTGCATGCATTAATCTTTCATCTATTAATTCAAGATCAGTTAACGATCACCGAGATAATTCGTCTGGTGGAAGATAGTGTATAAAATGTATATAAATTATATTCAGGAATATTGTGAATAGAATATAATAAATTTCTGTAGTTTATTTAAAGAATAGTGATATCAAGTAGATATCAGACGGGGAGTGTATTGTCACAATTAGTGTGTTGTTACAACTAGATTTATCCTTACATGTATGTTTATTATTTGAAGAATTCCAAATACACCGAATGCCCGGAACTGAATGACACATTTGGTTTTTCGTTTCCCTATATCACCTTTTTCTCGAATCATCAGGTCATACGACAGGCAAACGTCTAGTCCAGATATTAGTTTGGAACTTAGAACCTAGTTCAATAACAGTGTTTTTATCACAATTTGTTCAACGGCGAATAAAAATATAGATCAACACTTGGTTTTTATTTTGAATTGGGTCCACGAACTAGGTTATACTCGCTGAGTCCGGCTCAGTACAACACTCTATACCATAAACTAGGTTTCGCGATGCACAATTCAAGTAATCATATGTTCTGGCCGTGTAAGTTTTGCCAGTTAAATTGCTGGTAAAAATTGGATCTGTCAGCAGCATATCACAGGTTTTCAATTTTTGATACGGCATTTAGAAATGGAACCAAAAGAACTGGATTCATCAAAAGATAAAATATCAGACAATTAACATTACATGGTCTAATTTGTGTGTTAGTTTCGTCATGTCTGCCAGAACCTGATAAACTTGAAAAAGACACCTCGGATGTTGTCTCTATCGGTTAAGAACTATAGACACCTGATGTATAAAGTACAAAAAATTAAAATGCCGAAGTTGCATAAAAAACAGTAAATTTCGTTATGCTGTACACGTTTCTGATGAATCCGTGTCTGTAAACTCATCAGTTTGGGACTACAAGAATAAATATAAGAATATTTATGTTGTTGTCGTACATAAAGAAAACGAAATGAAATTATGAAGTGGTATCAAAAAATAAAACAAAAATAAAGAGACTAAAATATGGCTTGCTTAACAAAACTTTGCATCTACAAAAAAATTTTGGTTAAACATGGAATAAATTTCCGAAATGGCCATACAGCTCATCAAAATTATTGCAGTTGGAGTTAATATATGTTTTATGGTCTCATATTCATTTACTCCATATCCTTTCGTAAAATATTTCCTGTTTGTAGATTAAAATTTTCACATTTAGTTTGCTTGAGTGAACATTCATTGACGTATATTGTTTCAATTACAATTATAATCTCATATTTTGATCTCGAGTTCATTAGAACAGACAATGGAGACTTCACTAGTATAAAATAATTCATCAACATATTATACATCGTCCCTCAAAATCTTTCACATGTTTTTATAATTGCTTTGAGAATGTTTATCGCTTGTCTGACATGCATTATTTTAAAACCTGCTAAACGAATTTTGACTATACTAAGGTGTGGATGTATAGATGTATGTTTCCATTTGATTGAACATTGCAATATCTAAAGTTTACAAAATTTTGTCTAAAACTAAGGAGTATCTCCCTCATGCATAGCTCTGGCCTTAGCTGAATTTTTGGCTTTTCTATTTAGATCCTTTTGGTTATTTGTTCTCTATCAGCTTTTACACGTTTTTTGGTGATTGGACTTCCAAATGTTTTGGTTTTATCTGCACTGATGAGACATAAGTTGTCGAAATGCGCATATGCAGAAAATAAATTAACAGTAACTTCGGTATTTTATTATAGATTCAAATTATATATCAAAATTATATTCATATGACTTTCCTAATATGGTTCTACCAAACCATAAACAATGAATAACAAAGTATCGAAGTTTCTGCTAATTTAGGTTCTGCACATGCGCATTTTGACATCGTATGTCTCATCAGTGCAGATCAAATCAAAACATTTGTTTCCTGATATCTTTTTTATTCTATTTTACCAAAATATGTGTAGAAGCTAACAGAAAACAAATTACCAATAGGACGTACAGTGGGGTGCAGACATAACCTCTCGTCCAAGTTAACTTGGAGAGCAGTCACGAGAACAGCTCAAAGTTAACTTGAAGTTAACTTGGAGCAGACTTAGAGCAGTCCTAGAATCCTGACTGCTCTGGTCCTAGAATCATGTCTGTTCTAGCCATGACTGTTCTATCTAATATATTTTACGAAAGGATATGGAGTAAATGAACATGAGACCATAACACATATGTTAACTCCAACTGCAATAATTTTAATGAGCTGTATGGCCATTTCGTAAATTTATTCCTCTTCAGCAGCACTAGAACCAAAATAAAGGAAATCCACAATTTCAACCAAAAAAAATGGTTAAAATGCAAAAATAAGTCTGTTCTAGCCATGACCGTTCTATCTAAGTCCGCTCTGGCCATGACCGTTTTTCCCAAGTCTGCTCTGGGTACAGCTGTTTTGATCCTAGAATTTTTACTGGATTTGAAATTTGATTGTGTCAGTTTTTCTTTTTTTCCGAGCTCGAAACGTTTAAATAAAAAAACATAAATAAACCCCTTATTTTATGTTTGAAATAATTATTTGTTTCAGCAAAACGTAATCTGATAATGATTGACATTACCCTATAATCAAATTAACGATTTTATTGATAATAATAAATTTACGGAAAACTATTTGCGATTCAGTTTTCGGGTGTATCACAAAAAGGGAAAAAACTCTTACATTTTTTAATTTACCTGGATAAACACAGGTAAATAACTATCCGCGAATAACAGTACTTACCGGCAAAATGCAATTTTGCATATAATTCTAATTTTCTATTTAATTATGTTTTTATAATATAACTTAACTTGATAAATATGAAATACGTGTATATAGAACACGTTATGAATATTTACAACGGCTGTGACAAGAGCTGGTATGAGAGCGGTCATAGCTAGAACAGGTCAGCTGAGAGCAGTCATGGCCAGAACAGACTTTAGTAGAACGGTCATGGCCATAACAGACTTAGGTAGAACGGTAATGGGTAGAACAGGTCAGAGCAGTCATAGCTCTGACCAGAACGGTCAGGATTCTAGCGATGACCATGACTGGTCAGAGCAGTCAGGGCTCTAGAACAGCTTTAAGTCTGCTCTAGACTGGTCAGAGCAGTCAGGGCTCTAGAGCAGACTTAGAGCTGTTCTAGAGCAGACTTGATACCTGTTCTAAGTTAACTTAGAGCAGCTTTTATGACTGTTTCAAGTTAACTTTATGAGAGGTTATGTCTACACCCCATTGTAAATAGTATAAAGACAGAGCTTTGCGAGAGGGAGATACTTCTTAGTTTTGAACAAAATATTTAAAATGTTAATATTATTGCATTTTTATAATAAAATCGTTTTCGGGCAAACATCGAAGTACTGGCTATTGCGTTACCGAATACCATCGGCCCAGTGGTAATATATAACAAAGTACCGAAGTTTCTGTTAATTTAGGTTCTGCACATGAGAATTTCGACAAATTATGTCTATTAAGTGCAGATCAAATCAAAATATTTGGAATCCATACACCATTTTTAAGATAAAAATCTAAACATTTTGAAACAATATGGAGCAAATGTACATGAGACAAAGTCACGACAAATACAGGATAAAACAAAGAAATAAAACAACGCTTTAATAGTTGTTGTTCATCTTGAAGTCACCATGCCTTATATATCATTAGAAAATAATTCTGGCATAATTAGATAAACAAAAAATTGCCCCGAAGTTAGAGAAGTTAGTACTTTTGCAAATAACACAAAGAAAGTACATATAGTTGAAATTCATAATTTGTGATTCTTCCAGGGATGGGGTAATTGTAATGTGTAATTGTAATTAATTGTAATTAATTACAAATTTTGATGTAATTGGAAGTAATGTGTAATTGACAAAAATTTGAAATACATGTAATTGTAATTTAATTAATTACTTACCAAAAAAGGGTTGTAATTTCAATTACTTTTCCAATTACATTCAATTACATATACATCCTAAAAGAGAGCGAATGGAAGATGGCTACCTCCTATTCAAGAAAGTTTAGATTTAATATAATTTCTTTACACAAAATATTATTATGACTTGGTATTTTTAATATACAAGAATAAGCACCTTTTCTCTCTTGTTTTTAAATGTGGACATTGTGCAAATTCCTGTTTCCTCTGGTGCATTTTTTAAAATTTTTATATGTTTTAAAAGAGCAACTCTTGATATTAAATTAAGGTTTGAAATATAAATTAAATTTAAAATTATTGTTGCGTAAACAGTTAAAAATTTGTTTATTGAATTTTATTATAAATACCTATAGTAATATGGCTTCTAATCAGTTGTTTTTCATATTTACTTTTGCGTCAGTGATTAACAAGACTTGATTAGTGTCTAAATGACATGATTATTGCCTTTAGGCATTATAATCTACCTTTTAAATACATGTAGAAATTCTAAAATGATTTTTATTATTATTTTATATAAACTATTTATTATCTGTCATCAATGTCCCCATGAAACAGTATTATTTTGTTAAGATATTATTATACTAAAAAAAAATCTTTCACATGAAAATTATTTCAAATTTCAATTTATTTTATTCTTGTTAACATGTCATTTTGGTATACAGGTAAATATCAAATACAATTTACGTTAGAAGCAAACTTTAATTGTTAAAACAACACAGTCCACTGTGTTTATTTTGCCTATAATTAAAGTGGGCAAACTGCCAAACCAAAATGACACCTTTCTAATCAAATGAATGTTCTGTTGATGTGTTTAAACTGTCTGCTAAGCTTTTATAAATATTTTACCCACACACTCAAGTAATAGTTATACATGAAAGTTAGATACATGCTAGCTGCCTGCAAATTGAGGGAATTCAAAATAACTCCAAATATTACTGAGTTAACTTGCCAGTCAGTTTATACCACCCCACAGTAGAGAGAATCGATAAACTTTCGAGTCTGATATGTTTAGGCTCGAGGACAATACATTTGAATATTTGATGTAGATAAAGTTTATCAGTAATCACATTGATCAACTTTTTTGGTAGTTTATTAATTTTGCAATAATAGGTATGAAATCCTTTCCTTTATGGCTCTTAGAGTCCTTTTCATTTGATAGCATGATAAATAACTTTTGAAAATAAATAATAAAAACAAAATGTTGGCTTCAAATGTAATTTGTAATTTAATTAATTACATTTGCAAAGTAATTGTAATTTAATTAATTACATTCCAAAATCCTTGTAATTGTAATTGTAATTTAATTGAGCATTTCGGGAAAGTAATTGTAATTTCATTAATTACTTTTCAATGTAATTGACCCCATCCCTGGATCATTCTTCCATAATAAAAAATAAAGTGTAAATGAAACTTTTACTGTCAACGAAGAATTCCTCACTTTCCATTTGGGTTTAACTCTGCTTGTATGTTGAATTAACACCTTTCTAGCAAGTCCTTATTTGATCAAATAACTGCTACTGGAGTTGACTCATACCAATGTGATTGGACAAAACAACAGACCACGTGTTAATTTTGATAATGCCTCATAGTATAAATAACATGGTTTCAATTATCAACATTGCAGAGGGAGCAGTTATCGTAACTGTCATAACAAGTACATCTTTTCCGAAGATTTGAAGCTTGAAGATGTCGGAGTTATATGACAACCAACACGTAACAGACAAGTTATTTGCTGCTATTGTCAGGAAAAAATTCAAACTTGCCAAGATTCTTGTCGAGGGTGGTGTCAAGCCAAATGTGAAGCTGTCTTCAGGGATAACTCCATTAATGGCTGTATGCGACTCAGTTGTTGAAGAAGACCTGATCGCGCGTAAGCAATCCTTGATCAAATGTCTTCTGAGATTTGGAGCCAAACTCAATGTCGTTGACAGCCTTGGAAGAACAGCTCTCCACTACGCCTACATTTGTGGTAATTACGATGTTGTGATTTACTTGAAGATGAAAGGGGCGGATACATCCATACGTGATGTAAATGGCCAGATCGCTGAATCGTACAACCAAGTGGAGAACTCCCTTCAGATCAGAAGTCCGGCTCGTACCAGAAGAGATAGTGTTGCAAGCATGATTAACATACCAACAAGATACCAGATCTGGGACTCGAGGGAATTTCTGGACTCCATATTAGAGGACATGTAAAAATAAGTGAAACGGATAGATGACAAGGAAATGTTAGCTTGGGACATACTTGAAACTTTTGACTCAAACTAGTTATATTGTTATTCTGTAAGTGTTTTTACATTAAGAAAAAAATATTTTTGTACATCTCTACATACAAATAGATTTTTTGTTTGTTTTTGCTTATCTGAATTAACATCTTGTCACACTTAGGTTCATAAAGAGGTAGGGTGTGAAACAAATTTTCATTAAAAACTGTCACCATGATTTGAACATAACATACATGACAATGTTGCACAGTAAAGCAACTCATTTCAGATGAGATTCAAAGGCATCCTAGTTTTTAGAAGAATTGTAAAATTTGAAAAATATAAAAAAGAAAAATTATAATAACAAATAAAAAAGAAAAAAAAAGGAAGTGAAATACGAATAAATGATGATATTGATTCAGAATAAAGAAAAATTTAGTCAAATCAGTCAAACTCTCGTTAAACTACTGTCCCTTTCATTTCACTTTTTGTTATCAACAATAGATCTACATGTAAACTTTGTATAAAGCATAATCGAAATAAAACAAATCTAAAAGGTAAATATTATAGTAAGAGAATGGGAAAAACAATACTTTTGTGCTAATTTGTTTTTATTTACACCTCCTTTTGCTAAATTGTTAATAATATTGATTGCAAATACAGTAAAACCTCTTTAAACCGGACCCTTTTTGGACTGAAGATTTTGTTCGGATTAGACAGATGTTCGATTTAGTCAGGGTAAGATTCAGGTTTCAATGTAGAATAAAACCTGTATAAAACAAACAATGTTTTGATCATACTGTGATGGTACTATTGTTCGTGGGGTTGCAATTTTCGTGGATTTTGTGGTTCGCTAAAACCACGAAAAATAACTTCCCAACGAAATACCTTTTTTCTTTTAGCTTTAATGCATATCATTTCTTATCACGAGTTTATTAAGTGCCCGCGAAATAGTGACATTTGTGAAAACCTCGAAAATTGATGTCCATGAATAAAAGAACTTCCACATTATATTTTTTTTTGCTCTGTGTTTACATTAAACAATATCTTTATGTTTAAATTTTCAAATCTTGGTACTGAACAAATAATTTAGTTTTCGGAAGTTTTCAGTTTACTCAGGATTAGGTTAAAGCATATTTTACTGTAACTGGGGTTTAAAGGTTTTCATATAATGTTGTGTTACACCAATTAACATATGATGCATTGGTATTTCAGAGTATTTCTAAATGTGCAGATAGATTCTAACAAACAGACGTACCAAAGAGATAAATTAACATTTACATTTACTTAAAATGAGATATTAGTCTTTAATTTTTCAAGTTATTTTTAAAATACTGAATCTGAGAAAAACAAATTCAAACAGGAATACAGTATTCACATTAGTTATTCTCCCTTCTAATGAATTTTGTTAATTTATCATGATGCAGCAATGTATTTTAAAAAGAACATTTTAATAGCATTGAATTTTGTATATTTTGTAAATATTTCAATGTAATCTGTATGACTCATTACTTGGAAATAAAGCTGTAGATGTGTTAATAAAATTGTATTGCTGTGTCAAAGACTTGTATTTTTTTCATATAGAAGATTTGACGCACCTGTTAAATGTGTGTAGTATTTTTAATACAGGCTAGTTTTTACGTCGAATGATTAGATCTTGGACTAGTCATAAAGGGATGATCGATCAGGTTTATGATACGATCTCTTTCTCGAAAATGCATGACAAAGATGGGCATGAATGGAAAAGATGCAGCAGATGCTTTTCAAATGGTTATATTTATCGCGGAAAGTGTACCTACATTTAGCTTCGGCATTATCAGAATGTTGAAAAAAGGTTTTGTCTAAACAAGTACTGCTTATATTTTTTCATGTTTTATGTACTTCATTGTAAGGGTACTCGTCTTGATAAGTTGGACTTTTTTCTAGTTTGATTTCTACTGAGAGTCTTTTGTGTATTTATTTTTTAGCCATTCACCACACAATGGGGAGGGTTTGGATTCAAGAAAACGAGTTTCACCCCACCGCAATTTTTTCGCCTATCCCAAGTCAAGAATACATGTATGTTTGTCATTGGCTTGTCCTTGTCTTCTTATGAAATTTTAGTTTCTTGATATTCGGGTTATTGGATGTGGTTTGTTTCCATTGATTTATTCACCTTTTTTATCTTTTGGGGCCTTTTGGGGCTTGCTATATGGTGTGAGGTTCCTCACTGTGTTGGAGACCGTACGGTGACTCCTAGATGGTTTTAACCTGGAGATAGGATGTTGTCTCCTTGACATTTACCCCATTTCCTTTCTTTTTCAGTTGACTACACCTGCCTTAATTTAATCAAATATATCGGATATTACTCGTTTCTTGCTAGAACTTTTGTTGCAATCCTCAAAATGACATGGAATGTATACATGTACAGATTATTTCTCGATGTACTACGCATCTTAGTACTTTATTGACCTTGTGTATCTGAATTGGAGTTTGAAAACATGTGAGGCCGATACAACGACGTTATAATAAAAAAGTATGTAAAAAAAATTTGCAAGAATTAAAATGGCAAACGAATACCAAAACTTATCTATTCGAATAGAAAATTCTAAAATCATATACCAAAAAAAACTAAAATCAGGACAACAAGACAAAGAATCTTCAATGAAAAAAAATATGAACATGGAAATAAAAAAGACAAAGTACTAATAGTGTAAACCTTCTGCAAAATTGTAGATATCGGGTTAATGGATATAATTAGCATAATGCTTTTCATATTTTACGAAAGGATATGGAGTAAATTAACATGAGACCATAAGTCATATGTAAATTCATGTATATATCGGCCGTGCTTACAATCAAAAACAGATGATTATGACTCCATGGACTACAAAAATTACTCTTTATCCACCATAATCATTGGTTTATTTCTTATCTCATAATTATCCTGTTTGAATAAAAGGCTAATATACATCACAATACCTGCAAACCTTTTTCCTTAATTAGTATCACCACCTTGTGATATGTATAGACTACCAGATACTACGAGTGAAAACTCAGATAGTACATGTGACTTTTTAGTGGAGAAATATCAGAATCCATAAAATGACAATAAGAAATACATGAAACTAAATTCCTCACTTACTGTGAATTTAATTTCTGCCATTTCGGTACCTTATATCTCCTCCGTGCAGATAAAACCTTGACATTTAAAAGACAATTAACTCAAAAATGTTAAAAAAAAGTGATAGAGAAAAAAATTAGCAATGCGATCTAAATGGAAAGCAAAAATCAGCAAAGGACAAAGCTTTGCATGAGGGAGATACTCCTTAGCTTTCAACAAATTAAAAAAAAATTAGATGTTGAAAGTTTCCAAAGAAAATTGGTTTCGGACCAGCACCGCACTGACTACTGGGCTGGTAAATACATTTGGGGACTTATATTCCAAACGCAGAGGCATCGACCAAGTGGTAGCTAATAACTTAATACCGAACTAACTGTAAATAAAATTTCTGTAAATGGCCATTTTGACCACCTTTTTCTCTTCAGTGCTGTATTCCATGGCATTTACCAAGAACTCTCAGAAAAATAGCATCGTACAGAGACCTTAATCATTAACCTTGGAATCATAATTCAAATCCTAATGTAATCAATTTTCTTTGAAACAACGGCAGTAGAATACCAAAGGAACAGAGGAAGCGATGACTACAAAAATGGAAGTCCAAAGACATCACAAAAACGGCAACAGATAAAAACAAAGAGGGAACAAGGACGTGAGACAGCTACAATGCACGGAAATAAAAAGATAACATTAAGAACTAAGGCACTTATAGTGTGAACTCCCATGAAAACCACGAATGACATCAGGTGCTCTTGAAGGGTAAGCATGTCCTGCTCCTCTAGCGGCATCCGTCACACTATCAGTGAGGTTGAGTCAAATCCGGTTATGTCAAATCCGGGAAGACGTGAAATCTAGCTGAAAATGTCCGTTTTCATTTAGGACACAGACACGTCATATCTGTGAATGATGTCATTGTGACGCCCGTAGAATTTCTGAAGGGGTGAAAGTAACAAAGGCTGAACAAATCCCTGACTAAGCAGCTTTCGGGACAGTGTTTTTGCTCTATTCAAAAATCACAGAACAAACTACAAACTCTGTCCAAACTAATTAATATGCTTGCTACTCTCAGTATGTATCAGATTTATCTACAAGTAATGTTGACTAATGTACAATTTGTACCATTGAATTAACGGATTATTATTTTCTTTTTTATTGGTTTTGCGCATATCTATTTTGTTACACGATAAAGAATGTGCATGTTATAACCTGTTTTGAGAAACAACTCAAGGGGTAGCAAAAAGTAGTCTTTTAAGACAGGTGGTCTTTTAATAGAGGTCAATAATAAATCGTTTTTATGAAGCGTTAATTTTAATTGATCTCGTCACACAGGTTGGTCTATTAATACAGGTGGTTTCTGAAGCAGGTTATACTGTACATGTATCAGATGTTGCTGCTGTCCTCTATTGATAGACTTTGATCTTACCCAGAATTCTTAATATTGACCAGTTTTTCGTGAGCTTTGATGTACCTGATAATTCTTAATTAAGTGGGGGCGTGAGATAAAAAACAGCTCAATAGCATATGCCGTACGGAAGCTTATGTGTGCATAATATGTTCTGAAATATTAAATTGATAATAGGAAGCAGCACTGATATACTTAACTATTAATCTGATCACATCTTCAATTGTCTCGTCCACTAAATAAGTGGATAAATGTGGATAAATGTTAAAGTATTAAAGGATCTAAAATGTAAACTACATATACATTAAATTACATTTAAACCGAACCCATAGTGAAACGTAATCCTGTATTAACCTCATATTATATTTAGCACAAAGCTTTTAAATACTGAATAACTTAATACCAAAGTTACTGTAAAATACTGAAGTATTGACTTGTGCTAAAAATTCACTGCAAAACTGTAATCGATGTGTACAATGGTGTAGGAATTTACAATTCTATTAGAACTCAATTTATAGAGCACGCTGCATTCTAGATGTACTTTCGTCGGAACTATTATGATGAAGTCATAATTTGAAAGTAAAACAACGTTGAAACACCTATCTTAATTTTGTAACTTCGATATGACTAATTATTTTTTTTCTCTGGTAAATCCATGTCTTTATCTGGACTTTGGTGGTACTTTTAGACTAGTAGGTTTATTTGTGATCTTAAATATACTACTCAACAGAAAAAACGATACATAGACTTTATCAAAAATAATATTTTACCTTTTTAGCAGAAAAAAATGACACTTAGACAAAATGTATTTTTTGAACGTAAGATTTAACATTATGCTCCAGCATGTCTCTTACAATTTCTGAAAAATCTCCGGTCACGGTCAAGGTCATTTTCCGGAATTTCTGTTTTCACTAGTAAATAGTGAGTATATCATCATTTTCTTTTTACCAAACCACCACATTTTCGAACCGGTTGACTTCAAACCTCTATTTCTATGTCGACCATGAATTCTTCAGGCATATTTTCCTTTTTCAACTACCGTTCTCATAAGTCTAAAACGCGTGTTATGCGATTTTGAAGTTTCGACGTCTCAGGAGACCTGTTGCCAACTGATTTATTATTTGATGAACATATTTGCTTTAAATGAATCAATAGTCTTTAGTTTGTTCTTCTTTTCACATCACTATGAAATGCGAGCGCAAAAAGCAAGATCGACGGTCTGACCGCACTAGGTCATTGTCCACTTTGACTTTGGATTGAACTGGGGATCGAAATGGAACATAATTTTCTATTTTTTAAGATGGCAAATTGTTAACCTGATGACGTGTCTGAATTATTAACATGGAACAATTTAAATTATCCATAAATCGTACATTTTACAAAAGGATATGGAGTAAGTGAACCTGAGATCACAATACATAGGTTAACTCCAACTGCAATAATTTTAATGAGCTGTATGGCCATTTCGGAAATTAATTCCTCATCATTAGCTCTTGAATACAAACATAGGAAATCCATAATTTCAAAAAATGTTAAAAATGTATAAAACCAAACGAAATCCGAATAATCAGTAATATCAAATATTACTAAGGACAAAACTACGATGGGGGAGTAAAACCTTAGGTTTTAGAATTTACATATATTAGATTATAGTAATCGAAGAAAGTGTACACATGAGATATTATCCCATGTACAAGTACACCATATCTAAGAAACATAAAGAGCATACATCTCTGACACGGGGAATTGTTTTGACAAGTACACACTAAATTAATTGACAAACCCCTGCAGTAAATATTTTGCGAAAGGATATGGAGTAAATTATCATGAGACCATAATACATATGTTAAAGCTTTTGAACATATTTTGACTTTAATTCTTTCAAATGTTTTGATGTAATCTACACAGAAGAGGGTCCTCATGGGGGTCCTAGGAATCAAATAATCATTAAATTTTTGCCTTGGTAATCAAATAATCATTAAATTTTTACCTTGGTAATCAATAAATTTTTGGCTTAGTAATCAAAAAGTATATAAAAATGCAAGCTAATAATCAAATAATCATTAAAAAATGCCCTGATAATCAGGTAATCAAGAAACACATGACGGGCCTCACAGAAGAGACTTTAATTGTTGAAATGACCATGTGCAGATACAGAATTTAATTCTGGTTTGTGCATTTCCGTACTTTACAGAAAATATATTTACAGAAAGTTGTTTTGTTATTTTGTTATTTACTCTAACGTCAGAAAGAAACCCTATTTGATACCAACACATGGTCGTCAACGTGAATTTGGCTTGATGGCAAACACCTTCTATGGCTTGTCTGCTTAACACGTACTAATTTTGTTAATATTGTCATTCCAACACCTGCACAACCATTATAAGGAGTGGCAATACTGTGATTTGTGACGTCATTCTATTGTATTAACTGTGGATTTTTTTCTTAAGAATCCACGGCATCCCCTCCATTGTTTTCTCCAATTTAAAAATTAAAAACGTCCCGAGGAAAATGGATGTTTACTATAGTTTACTGCGACAGGATTGTCCAATTAAGCGATTATTTTTTCCGAACCTTTGTTAGACACGAACCATTTGATATTGTAGAGGGGGGTGGCTTGTGGGTGATTTTCATCCGATATTCTTGTTGATTTTTTTTTCTGACGAACAACGTTTGGGCTAGATTATTTTTGTACCGATTGCTGATGTCAGAGAATTAGCTTTAGCATGGATCTGGGCCAGATTTTTTTTGTAAACAATCCCGGCTCCCACCTGTGAAAATCAAATGGTCCGTGCCTTATTGGGTAGGTTATACTGACTACATTCATGTATTAAGTGGCCGACTCCGACCTGCCGTTGGGTATGGGGTTTCCTCACCTTTCATTAAAGATCTTATGGTGGCTTTGAGTTGTTATTCCCCCCCCCCCCTTTTTGGTCTTTGTCTCTTTGACACATTCCCCGTTTCCATTCATTTTTCTATATAATGTAAAAGCTGGCAACGTCGTAATTTCTATTTCTGTCAAGTACAATTACATTCAAAATATATAATCTGATAAATACGCGCAAATGTTCTATTTGATTTCGATCTTTCTTTAAAAAAATCACTAAAGTTACATTAAGAACTACAAAAACGTCTTGTTGGAGTAATTGACAAAAACCCTATTTTGTGCTTCCTTACTCTATATTCCTACTTTTTTGTATTTGGTTGATTAAGTTCCATGTTAATCGAATAACAAACCAGCTTTAATGGATTTTTTATGAAGTCTTTTCATGTAATTCCACTGAAAAGTCGTTGTATGATGGAACTTTATAAATAAGTAATATAAAAGACAGCTCAGTGAATAGTCTTTTTTTCTTTTTTTAAGAGAAGGTGGGGTTTAAAATTCAATAGATTATACAGTTAAATCATATGTTTCTTTTCTTTTTAGAATTTATTTCCAACCGGAAAAGTGACTCGACTAACAAATAAAACCAAAAATTACAGTCTTCCCTCCACTGCCCTTTCTTCGTGCATGTATAATCTGGAGTTAAAAATATTAACATACGTTTTTTTTTTATAGAAAGTATTACATTATACAGACAAAACTTACGTTTTCTCTCTTCTTCGTTCTTTTAGAGATTTAACACTACTGACATTTTTTTACTGAATTAATACCCTTTCGGCTCACTTTGAAAAATACATAATTTATCTGAATATTATATATCATTTAAAATCAAATTTATCCATATAATTCTTCTTTGATACTGAGTGAACTTTCGATCATAAAGACAAATATATTACAAAGATAACAATGCAGTAATTAGATAGGAAATAATCCTTTTGATCTCTTGATTACATAAATGTCTCAATAATGGTTTAAGTATGAGAAACAATGGTCAAGTGTGCATTCATGATAAACTATCCACTTGCCTCCGGCTCGTTGATTCTTTTTCCATGAATTCACACTTGGCCATTGTATCTCCTTTACATAGAATTTAACAGTTTGTTATAGATGTGCTCATCTACTGGAACACTGATCAATTCTGATTTAAAAATCATTAAATAATATTTCAATATGGATGTTTTAAATGCCTTGATATATTTTTTTCTTTTCGGGAAATAGCCAAGATATCGACTGTATCTAAAAAAAGGATCAGATTTGAATTTTTCTGCATTGTATCTTCGATTTTCCTTTTACAAAATTAGCACGTAATTCCTTTGTTAAAATTAAAGTTGGAAGTTTAAATTGGACTTGTTCCATTGCTTAGTTCTACCACGTTTTTGTAGAGACTGTCTCATGTGCATTTACTCTATTAAGAACGAAGGGATTAGTAAATGCATATGAGTCAAAGTCTCTACAAATCATGGTAAACTAAGCAGTGGACCAACGCTTTTTATGTTGTTCATCATCTTGAAGTCACCAAGAGGCCTTCAAAGATGAGCTTCGCTCATACCTCATAGTAAGGCCAAAACGCCACTAACAACGGTTTGGGCGGACTTCATTACCAGATGTCGAGCAACGCTACATCCATGTCTTTTTTCCCATATCCTTTCAATGTTTATCTTAAATATCTTCCTTACTAAGAATGTTGTAATCAGTGACTCTTGCGGAAATCCGATCTGTAAAATCGATTGCCAAAAGTTTGTGTTTTTTTTTTATTTTGTTAAAGGGTTAATTGATTTTTTTAATAATGTTAGGCAATTGGCAACTCATATGACAAATTATAAAACAAAGTTACACTAAATTTTGGAAGTTTCCTTAAATCAATGTTAAATTAGAAATTTCTTGATTATCTAGAAGTGTGAGGTAAAAAACAACGAAAAGTTGAATTGTATATGGTTTATGTTTTATGCTGTATATGTCTATTACAAGGCTTATTGTTTTCGAATACTATATTGCTATACAAGTACACGTCAAGTGCTCTAACCGTCCCGCAGTGTTTTCAAATATTTAATACCAGAAATGGTGCTTAAATAACTGATTCCATGTTACGCCAAAAAACTTTTTCAAAATTCACCCTCCTGGTTTTACTTAATATTTCAATACAAGAATAAGGTTAAACATGTTAAGTTAACTTATACCTATCTGCGAGGTGATGAAAAATTTGGTGGAGTATTTGATTTTCATAAATTTTTGGCGACAAATGTCATAACCCGTATGTCGTTTGAAGTTTATTTACAGATAATTCAGATAAAATCTAATCGAATAGTCACAGAAGTTTGTAAAGTACAACTATTTTGCACAGAGAGAAATCTATTCATATTCTAACGGCAGCAGAATACCGAAGGAACAAGGGAAGCGATGACCACAAAATTCGAGTCAAAAGACGTGACAAGAACGGCAACAGAGAAAAACAAAGACAAAACATGGACGCGAGACAGCTACAATGGACGGAAATAAAAAAAGACGACTTTAAGAACTAAGGCTCTCATAGTGTGAACCCCAATGAAAACCGTGAGTGAAATCAATTTCTGCGGAAGGATAAGCATGTCTTGCCCCGCTAGCGACATCCGTCTCACTGTCATTGAGGCATATATTGTTTTGAAATATCTGTTTTGTAGCGGATTAGTTAATATCATTTGCTAGCCATTGTCATTTGCTTAGACAAAACCAATTGAAATCCTTGGCACATGTTACCTCATTAACCCCTGAACAGAACCACAGTAAAAATTTTAAAAGTCTTTGGTACTCTCAATAATAGTATTCAAACAATTACAATGGCAATCGGTAGCACAAACATCACTGACGAAGACAAAACCAAACTTTTAATGAAAAAGTTCCTTAATGATTTTTCTTTGATTCTGAAAAATAAACATATTTATAAAAGGTGGTAGTAGTGAAATTTTGACATATTGATCTGATCATATTATCAGTTGTCTACTTCATTAAATATGGGGGAATGTATATCTCATTTATATGAAATCTACCAAGCTGCAGACCAATTTTCAAATCTATTCTACCAAAACATGACAAGAGATCGTTCGGCAAACAGGAAGAAAACGAGCCAGAAACCCGAAAATCGCTTACACAATACATCTCATCATTTTCAAGGATCAGAATAAATCATTTTCTTCATCAAAATTCGAGAAATTGATGCTGGGTCCTTGTATTAACATATCGCCATTCTTTTATTTTAATTAACACATCCGATTTCCATTTGGTATTAAACAATTATAAACGATAATTACCACCTTAAAGAAAAGTGATAAAACAGTAAATGCCATTTTATATAATTTGAATTTGACAGATAATTTGTCCATCTGCGGAGATAAATTTCACTGCGATTTCGATGTAATGCTTTATTGGCACTTGTTTATTGACTCTTTTGGTTGATTCCTATTTCCCTACGTTTTCTGATTGCTAGTCTCCAATTTGTCTTGTTGCTAATTTCCGATGATTATCTCAGCTCCAGACGTTTAGCCTACAGTCGCAATTTCAGCATGCTTATCCTATAACGTTATTTACAAAATAACTCAATGCCAAAGTTACTGTGAATTTAGTTTCTGCATATGCGAATTTCCTCAACTAATGTTTCTTTAGTGCAGATAAAATCTAAACATTTTGAAGACCATCAATTCAAAGATGTTTAAAGCCTGATAGAATACAAATAATCAATATGATCCAAATGTAAAGCCAAAATCAGCTAAGTACAAAGCCATGAAAGAGGGAGTATACTCCTTAATGTTTAACAAAATTTTCCTGAATTAATATATCGCAAGTTTTCAAAATGATTTGACCTTGATGAGAATCAATTTTATTTGAAACAAAACTCTGCTCAAACTTATTAATATGCTTGCTACTCTCCGCATGTATCAAATTTGTCCACAAGTAATGTTGACTAATAAACTTTTGTACCATTCATTCAATGGATTATCCTTTTCTTTTTTCATGGTTTTCCACATATACATGTTCGTACGCGCTAGAAATTTTTTTGTACATATCAATGTTCACGTACATGTATCAGATGTGTATGGTTTACTTCATTGTTACACTTTGATCTTAGCCAATATTTCTGAGTTCTGATAAATTTTGGTAAGCTTTGATGACGCTGAGACTTCTTAAATATGTAGTAGTATGATAATAAAAAGAACAAGGGGTGTTGAAATGTCATTTGCATATGCTGTACGGAAGCTAATGTGTGCAACATTTTTTGCAATACATTTTTATTTTTACGGATTATGTAAGACGATTTTTAGTTAAATTATATTCACGTGCAGGGTGGTGAAAATTTGATCAACTTTGGTTGGTGTCGTCTTTTTTTTTTTTTATTGGTCGATAAACGTCATCCGTCATAATCAGTGGAATATTTGATGACTATGTCCAGATAATTTAGATAAACTTCATCAAATATTGTTAGGTTGTGTCAAGTAAAATATTTAAATATTCATCTGATCATATCATCAGTTGTCTAGTCCATTAAATATGGGGATGTACATTCTCATTTGTATAATATCACCCAAGCTCCTGACTAATTTTCAAATCTTTTCTACCGCTACATGACAAGAGATCTTTCGGCAAACAGGAAGAAAACGAACAAGAAACCCGAAAGTCGCGTAAACAAAACATCTGATCATATTCAGAGTTCCGACAAAATTTGAAATCATTTTCTTCATAACAAGTCAAGAAATCGATGCTGGGCGCATAAAAATGTTATCATAACGCTATTTTGTTTAATTTTAAGTAACACATCCTACTTTCATTTGGTGGTTAACAATTCATTTTATAAAAAATAATTAACACCTTAAAGAAAAGTGATAAAAACTCTAAATGCCATTTTATATAATATTAATTTGATAGATGATTTGTCCATCTGCGGAGATATTTCGATGCAGTGCGTTATTGTCAGTTGTTTAATGACTCTGGTGATTGATTCCTCTGGGTTTGCTGATTGCTAGTCCTAGATCAGTTTTGATTAGTAACTTCCGAGCATTATCCCAGCTCATATCGCTTAGCCTGCAAACGCCATTTCAGCGTGCTTATCCCATACTTTTTTTCAATACACTGATACCAAAAATGTTAATACAGTAACTGCTATGTGTCATGCCAAGAAGTTAATCATACAATAGTGTTTTGATAGATGCTATTGCAAGGAGTTTATCCTGTGTTTCTCATAAATAGGTTTGGATTCTATAATTGCAATGGCAAATGATTGTGAAGCAATAATTATACGAATGATTATGTTTAATGCTTAACCCTTTTCTGGTTTTGATAAAAAAATATTTTCAAGAATTTGAGATTTTATCATAAAACAATATAATCCCAATCACACTCATATAGCAAAAAAAAAGGAAAAGGATATGGGCAAAATTGATAATACCTATTTCCAACAAATAATTGCTATTGGGAAAGAATTTTTTCCATGCGTAATTCGATATTAAATTTCTGTCATTTACCAAGTTACCAAACACATCTGTTTCCATATAACCCACTTTAGAACCCCATCAAGAGATCATGAGTTGTTCTAATTATGCTAATGATATTAAGGGTTCAAAAGCGAAATACGATATAACTTAAATTATTACATTAGCTAATTGCAGTATTCAACAATCGATGCATATTAATGTACGAAAATAATTCTCCTTAACATCAGTTCTGCACAACCTTAAGATTGGATTAAAATGCGTTAATAGTTAAGAAAATGAAATCCCTTTCAAAGCCTAAAGACTTATAGTATTTCACTTATTTGTATTAAATAATGGTTTAGAATGGTATCATTATTATACCATGTATACCTTACATTGTTTATTTCATATAATAAAATCTAATAAATAATTTTGATGTTTTTCAAAATTTACGATCAGAGTGTAACAATACGTGTTGTTCCACTCATATGATGTTACCCCCTCAACCGTAAGTGCTTCCTAATACGTTGATTTTAACCCAAAAAATCATTATTTATAAGTTTTTTTGCAAAGTGTATGGAACTATGTATGAAAGAATAGTTTCGGTATAAGTGAACATCAAAGTGGTCAACCCTTGTGAAGTTGTTTTCCCTCGGGCTAAGGCCCTCGGGAAAACAACTTTACTTGGGTTGACAACTTTTGATGTTCACCTTATATAAAGGCAATAATTGTATATTGCCGTATAAATCGGTTACTATTGTGTTTATTGCATTGAATAAACCGAATAAATGACATTGTTTGTTATTCATTTTTTATTTTTCTGTTTGAGAGTGTTTCAAAGCGTAACTTTTTTCTATTTTTATTTATTTGCAAAATGAAAAACTGCAATCAATGTAATTATTTTCTCATAAATATATATCTAAGTTAAAATATTCCGCTTCTGTGAACACTAATTCTTCTTAAATTGACGTCACAATTCAACTGATCGGTCAATATCTGGTATTGACTGCAACTACCGGTCCATATCTGGTATTGACTGCAACTACCGGTCCATATCTGGTATTGACTGCAACTACCGGTCCATATCTGGTATTGACTGCAACTATCGGTCCATATCACATTTTTGTGGACCGATGGAATCAATACCGCAAGATAGAAAATGTCATGTGATTGGTTTTAGGCCAATAGAATTCTAGATTTTTAACTGATATTCAGTAAACCAATATATAAAAAAGAAGTTGTACTGCTTCACACCTGTTTGGGATAGAAAGCTAATATACATCATAATATCTGTCACGCTATGTTGACTAATGTACTTTTTGTACCATTCATTCAATGGATTATCGTATTTTTCTCGGGTTTCCACGTATACATTTCCTTACGCGATAAAATATTTTTTAACATATCAATATGCATTTATGTGTATCAGCTGTGTAGAATTAACCTTATTCTTACAGTTTGGTCTTATTTAGCCAGTATATCTTAATATTAATACGTTTTGTTGAGCTTTGATGAAACTGTGTAGGAGTATGACCACAAAAAAAATGACATGCGTTGAAATGTCATTGGCATATGGATGTACGGAAGCAAATATGTGCAACATTTTTTGCAATATATTTCTATTATTTTTTTTAGCCAAATTAAATTCGCGTGCAGGGTGGTGAAAATTTGATCAACTTGTCGTATTTGTTATTTTAAAGTTGTTGTCGATAATAATCAGTCGTGTTATGTTATTTGATGACTATTTACAGATAATTCAGATAAAGTTCATCAAATTTTGTTAAGTTGAGTGAAGTATAGATTTCTGTACACGGAGAAATCTATTCATATTGATAAATGATTTATTCACAAATAATCATATTAATTATGGGTGGAAACACTGAGACACTTATATGTTAATTTGGGCATCTCTTCAATTGTCTTGTCCACTAAATATTTGGAAAAATGCAAAAGTAAAACGTAAGCCTGCGTCAACGGCATATTATATTTAGCTCAAAATTATTGAAGAATAAAGCTTGTTATTAAAAAGTCAGCACAAAACTTTAATCGATGTACAATAATTAACAAATCTTCTTGAAATCAATTTTTGGAACAAACTGCATTCAAGATGTACTTTCATCGGAACTTTTATGATGACGTCATAATATGAAACTAGAACAATTTTGAAATACCTAAAAAAATTCAATATCATTGATTTGTAATTTCGATATGATTAATTATATTTTTCTCTGGCAAGCCCCTGTCCTTATCGAGTATTACTTTCACGCTAGTTGTTTTATTTGTGATCTTTTAGTTTTTGAACATAATTATTATTACTTTAATTTCTTCTTTTGATGTCATCTGCACCTCATGCAAACACCTAGGTGTCATTTTAACTCTGATGGAAAATGGTCTTACCATATTGATTATATCTTCTCGAAGGCTTCCAAACAAATATGTGTCGTAAGAAAGCTGAAGTTTATTTTTGAAAAGGGAACTTTCTGGAAAAATCTACTTAACTTTTATTAGTCCTTTTTTATAATATTCTTGCGAAGTGTGGGATAACCGTTCACAGACGGACAATGATAGACTAGTTGGAAGCCGCCAGGATAGTTACCGGATGAACTGTCTATGCTAGAGTCAGACTCTCTGTATCGAAAAACAGGTTTGGAAAAATTAAGTATTAGGAGAAAACGCCAAACATTATGTATGATGTATAATATGCATCAAGGATATGCCCAATGGTACCTTTGTAATATCCCCCCACCTCTGTTACGTGGTGTTACTAATTATCCAGTTTGCAATCAAGACAACTTTACTATTCCAACAAGTCGACCATCAGGATACCAATCTTCTTTTATACAATCTACAATTAGTCTTTGGAATAATTTAGATATGGAAACAAAGAAATTGTCGAACTGTTTTATCGTTTATCAATACTATTAATCAGAAAGCCAGAGAATATACCCTGTTCCCAAACATTATTTAAAAGGTGACAGAAGGTCGATTATTTTGTATGCTCGGCTGCGTTGCAACTGCAATGCCTTAAAATACGATCTTGTCTGCTCTAATATTGTGGCAGATTTTAAATGTAATTGTGGGTTCGAAAGAGAAGATGGCACACATTTTTTACTTAAATGCTCAAATTACGTCGAACAGAGAACAGTTCTTTTTAAATTTTTAGATGACTCAAATTTGAAAAATGACACAAGAATACTTCGTTTTGGAGACGACAGTAAAAGTGATACCCAAAATATACTCTTGGCCAGAGCAGTGCAATTATTTATAAGAGGTATTAGGCGATTCACAGAGGAAACCTAATCATATCACACTTTTTTCTCTTTTTCTCCTTTCTTCATTAATACTTGATTATATTTGTATGTATAGTCACTCGTCAAGTTCACTGTCAGAACATTGCTCTCAAGATATTGGAGAGAACTTAATATAAGTTGTAAAACTTGTGTTCAATCCTATTGTACATATTTGACAATGAAATAAGTTTAAATCATCTACCCAGAAAAAAACTTCTTTGATTGAAATTACCATGTGCAGGATAAGAATTTAATACAGGTTCGGTTATTTCTACACTTAATTTTTGTTTAAGAAAAATGTTTTATTTTTTCATTTACTGTTACGTCAAATACGAACCCTATTTGATACCAACACATGGTCGTCAATGTGAGTTTCGCTTGATGTCTGCCTAACACTAACTAATTTTATTAATATTGTCATTTCAACACCTGCACAACCATCAAAAGAAGTGGCAATACTATGATATAGAATTTTACAGTTTGATTTGAATGTGCTCATCTGCTAGAACACTAAAAAGATCTGATTTTAAATCATTAAATAATATTTCAATGTGAATGTTTTAAATGCTTTGATATTTTTTCCAGGAAATAGCAAGGATATCGACTGTACATAAAAAAAATCTAATTTAATTTACCTGCATTGTATTTTCGATTGTCCTGTTACAAAATTTGCACGGTATTCCTTTGTTTAAATTAAAGTTGGAAGTTTAAAATGGACTTGTTCCATTGCTTATTTCTACCATGTAGTTCTAGAGACTGTCCCATGTGCAATTACTCCATTAACAATGAGGGGATGAGTAAATGCAAATGCGAAAAAGTCTCCTAAAACATGGTGAACTTAGCAATGGAACAACACTTTTATTGTTGTTCGCCATCTTGAAGTCAACATGAGGCCTTCAAAAATGAGCTTTGCTCATACCTCATAGCAAGGTCAAAACGCACCTGGCATCGGTTTGATTGGAATTCATTGCCAGATGTCGAGCATCGCTAATTCCATGTCTTTTTACCCATATCCTTTCAATGTATATTATAAATATGTTCCTAACTAAGAAGCTTGTAATCAGGGAGTCTAGAAGAAATACCATTTGTAAAATCGATCTCCAATCTTTTATTTTTGTTTTTTGTTTTTTTTTTGTTTTTTTTTTTTGGTTTGTTTTGTTTTGTTTTTTTTTCTTTTCAATTTTTTAAAGTTTTTTTTCAATAAATGAAGGCAATGGGCAACTCATTCTTGTTTATTAAGAGTTCACACTGTTAGTGCTTTAGTTTTTTTGTGTTGTATATGTAATGTTCGTGTGTTTTGTGGGCATGTGGTGTCTTTGGTCTTCCGTCTTTTGGTGTTCTTGATTTGTCTTGTCTCTGGACTTTGATTTGTGTAATATTGTGCTTTGTTCCTTCGGTATTCTACTGCCGTTGTTTTGGGAGATTATAAAATAAAGTTACACTAAATTTTGGGAGTTTGCTTTCATCAACGTAAAATCAGGAATTTCTTGTTTATAAAGGAGTGTGAGGTAAGAAACAACGAAAAGTTGAATTGTATATGGTTTATGTTCTATTGAAGCTTTTAGGCGGTAGATATATTTTGCGAAAGGATATGGAGTAAATGAACATGATGAAGAATGCAATTGACTTACAATCGTAATTGATAAAGTATGTAAGTTACTTGTCCGTGGTTCTCTCTGGACATTACAAGGCTTAGTGTTTCTGATACTGTATTGCCTTATTTGTACAAATCAAGTGCTCTAGGGGCCTGGGTGGCCGAGTGGTTAAGGTAGTTCTACTGACTATACAACCACTGTAATAGTTTGAGTTTTGCGCTCCACTTTGAACATTACAAAAAGAATGCACTCCACTGATAATCGTAATTGATAAGGTATGTAAGTTACCTGCCCAAGGTCTGTGGTTCTCTGCGGACACTCCGGCTTCCTCCACCACTAAAACTGAACGTCATGAAATATCTGAAATACTGCTGAAAGTGACGTTAAACCCCATATCAATCAATCAATTAAGTGCTCTAACCTTTCAGTAGTGTTTTCAAATATTTAATACTGGAAACGGCGGTTAAATAACTGACTCTATATTGCCAAAAACTTTTCCAGAATTCAAATTTCTGGTTTTCCTTAAGAAGTCAATGAGGAAATAAAGTAAAACATTTTTATTAAAATAATAATCATTTGGTGTAGTATTTGATTTTTTCATTTTTTTTAACTCTTATCCACAAATTTCATAAAACCTGATCGAATAGTCACAGAATAGTTTGTAAGTACATTTTTGGGGTGCACAGAGAAATCTATTCATGATATGTAATGTTCCTAGGTAATTTTAATTTTCATTCTGAAAATAATTATATTTATAATAGGTGGCAGTAATGAAATATTAACCTGATCAGTGTCTAGGCCATTCTTATTTTTATGAAATCACCGAGGCTCCAGACCAATTTTCAAATCTTTTCTACCGCTACATGACACCGCTACATGACAGGAGATATTTCGGCAAACATGAAGAAAACTAGCCAGAGACCCGCATACTAAATACATTTCCCCATTTTAATAAAAAATCATTTTCTTCATCACAAGTCAAGAAATCGATGCTGGACCCTAACAAATATTAACATAACGTCATTCCGCGAATTTTGATAAAAACATGCGATTTCCATTTAGTGACAATAATTCATTTTATAAAAAAATAATTATCACCTTAAAGAAAAGAGATTTAAAAGTAAATGTCATTTTATATAAATTTAGATGGTTTGTCTATCTGTTGAGATAAAATTTACTGCGATTACGATGTCATGCTTTATACTATTTGTTTGATGACTGTTTGTTGAGTCCTATTTCTCTAGGTTTGCTGATTGCTAGTCCCAGGTCTGTCTTTAATTGCTGATTTCCGAGGATTATCCAAGCTCAAGACGTTCAGACTACAATCTCCATTTCAGCATCCCTCAAACGTTATTCAATTTATTTTCTCCAATAAACTCGTACAAAAATGTTAATCCAGTTACTGCTACGCCAAGGGGTTTATCGTAAAAATTTAATCATACAATAGTGTTCTGATTGTTGCTATTGCCAGAAGTTTTTCCTATTATCCTCATATATAGGTTTTCATTCTACAATTGCAATGGCAAATGATTGTGAAGCAATTATTATACAAATGATCAAGGTTAATGCTAAATCCTTTTCTGGTTTTAATAAAAAATTATTTTCAAGAAATTAAGATTTAATCATAAAACACCATAATCGCAATCACACTCATTTAGCAAAACAAATATGGACAGAATTGATAATACTTATTGCCAACAAATATTTGCTATTGGGAAAGAATTTTTCCATTCGTACCTTACTGTTAAATTTCTGTCATTTTGAGTCCAAGTTTCCCAAACGCATCCGTTTTCGTATAACCAACTTTAGAACCCATCCAAGAGATCATGAGTTGTTCTAACTATACCAATATAACACTCTTAGCACATGCGCAAAAGATAGTTTCTGTTGCATATTTTTAATCTATATTTCTTACATTTTAACTGTCAAAATCTACCATCCACTAACACATTTTTAATTAAATTTGTTTCCGAAATTCATTATGGAATTTTTTCTACTTGAAAAGGCAATGTTCGGGACAAACTTCAATTTTCCTACTTGTGACGTCACAAATAAAATCGTAATGTCCGGTTCGTAAGCAGCGTTGGTTGGAAAGTTTGAATGGAGATTAAGAGGATTAAGAGAGCATTTTCTACAGTTAAAATAGCAAATAAATCAAACAAAAGTAAGTTTTTATTGTATTTATGGAAAGTTTTTTGTCAGCGAGTTTGTTTATCAAAATCAAAATATTACGGAACCATTAGATAGTCGCCGCTCGCTTCGGATATAAAATGGGTGAAATTTCCATATTAGAATCGAAATAAATCATACCCGTCAAATACTATATTGTCATTATAACATGGGCGTTCGTTGTTTTAGCATATTTTACCCCTCGCTAACGCTCGGGATAAAATATTGCAAGAACAACTCAAGCCCATGTTATAATGACAATATAGTATGGCGGCCATGTTTTATTTCTTAATAGACGTATGGTATTTCTATATTTATATTAAGGGAGTACGAGTGTCAGAAAGTTTTGTTTTGAAGAGCATGGCTAATAGGACAACATGAGCAAAACATTTTAAAAATCCATTTAAGAATCTTTGAGATATATAACGTCAAAATTTTGCTGGGAAACAGTTGTCTCTAGAATTTTCCTTCAATTTCCATTAGCTGTTTATATGCCTTAAAATATGTGAAAATATAATTGGAAGTTGAAAAAATTATACATTAGGAAAAAGAAGGGAAACGGGGAATGTGTCAAAGAGACAACGACCCAAAGGGGAGTAATAACAACTCAAAGCCACCATAAGATTTTCAATGAACGGTGAGGAAACCCCACACCCAACGGCATGTCGGAGTTGGCCCCTAAATAAAGAGTAATCAAGTTCAGCGAAATAAACATCATCCTAGACTCCCATAGACATAAAGTGAACTAACTAGAAAACAGACAAGGACACACAAAGGCTTAATAAATTTCCTGACTTTGGACAGGCGCAAACCTACTGCGGCGGGGCTAAACTAGTTTTATTGGATCCAAACCTTCCCCCTATAGCCAATGTGATAAATCAAAAACAGTAAAATTCAGTTGGCAACAGGACTGAGTCAATTGTTAAAAATGAAACTGAAAGAACTAAATATACGGACATAAACATGAAATCACAAGAGACTACTAGCAGTTAACTGACATGACAGCTCCAGACCCATTACCAACTGACAAATTAAGTTATGTACCCTCAGTATACAGCTTCCATCAAGATCCTTTCCTGTGAGGAGTTTAGCATAATGATTTCATGTATATACCGGAATACATAACCCGTGTCCATGCAATACTGATTTTAGAAATTTAGAATGTGTTTAGTTAAAATGCAAAGACCCTATCAAAAAATCAATGTTAATACCCAAGAAGGCCATACGTAATGACTTGACGACAATACCGTAATTATAACCCTTATGAATTAGACGATTTAAAGGTTTTATAAGTTTGTTAGGCGAGTTTAAGTATTTTTTACTCTTATGTAAAACATTACCATAAAATAAGGGATGTGAAATGCCAGTCTTGATTAGATGTTTACAGGTTGCATTGTATTTATGAACTAAGTCTTTATATCGATGATAAAATTTAGTAAAGGTTTTAACTAGTTTATGATAACGAAAAACCTTGATGTAATATTTTTTCAGTTATGAAAAGATTCCGTTCATTAAAATCGCAAACTTTATTACATACTCGAGCAAATCGAACACGTTGAGATATGTAAACACCATATGATGGCGCTAATGGAACATCGCCATCCAGAAATGGATAATTAACTATGGGAAAAGAAAAATCGTCCCTTTTATCATAAATTTTAGTATCTCATTTACCATTCGTTATATCGAAATTGATGTCTAAGAACGGATAATGATGGATATTAGAATTGGCTTTATTCAAAGTAAATTGTCTATTTCTTGCATTTTAAAGTGACCTATGACCAAGAAAATGTGATACATTTGCAAAAAATGTTTACCCTGTTTAAAAGGATAAAACCCGAGGATATCGAATAATTCTGAGTTTTGACACTCATACTCCCTTAAATAATAGTTGAAAAGGGTATTTTTTTCGGTGGGGGGGGGGGGGGGGTAAATCTACATGCTCATATATACCAATATATAAAAAGACTGAAGTTGTACTGCTTCTCATCATATCGTAATCAACCTGTTTGGGATAGAAAGCCAATATACGCCATAATATCTGTCAATCGTCAAATCTGTGGGTACAATATTACCATCGCTTTTTGACAGGTATTGATAATCAGTGGCTATGGAAGCAAGCTCAGACAAAACAGTTATAATGTGACCTTTAGCATGGTAATAAAAACAGCTTCAGGAACCACTTCCAAAATGGAGGTTTTTATGGCATTAAAAAAATTAGAAAATAACATTTTACAGGAACCCTTATCATCGAATGTTAAAGCTTATTTAAAAATCTTGCTTAAAAGAATTGGACTTCTTTCAGAATTATATTCCTGTCCATGCAGATTTATAGGTTGTTTATGCGCCGTCTGTATCTTATTTAACTCCATGTTGTTTTCACTTTGCATTTTTCTGTATCATTCAATAAACGGCTTTTCTATTTTTGATCGACTGCATGTTTTTTCTACAATGTTTTATCAAAGGATATGGAGTAAATGAACATGAGATCAAATTACATATATTAATTTCAACTGCAATAATTTTAATGAGCTGTATAGCCATTTCGGAAATTAATTTGATGCATGTATCATGTGTATGATTTATATTAATCACGTAAAATGCTAGGTCAATTTAGGAACACAGACGCTATAAGTAGTCACCATGTAAGCGTGAGAAAGATGCATCAGTAAACCTGGTTTCAACAAAATCATTTAATTTATAAATACCCGATGTAAATCGGAATTTTGACAGCTGTCCTAATTTCTTCTGTGTTCGGGTATAATTGCTCTCGGATTTGTCTTTCGTCCAACAGATTTTCCATACTGGCCTCTCCCTCTTATATTCTTGAATTTGTTGCGACATGTATTTATTTACATTTTAATCTTCGCAATATACTACAATGTTTATCAGTTTGGACATCGCGTTATACTTAATATGGTAAGTTTGCTTATCAACGTAAAAGGAGAAAATTCATATTTATGTAGAAGTGTAGGGTGAAAAACAACGAGGCGTCGAAATACAGATAGTAAGTGTTCTATGGAAGCTTATATGCTGTATATGGTTATCCCAAGTGTTTTTTTATACTATATTACTATATTTGTACACTTAATGTAGATCGAGCCTGAAATAATCTCTGTGACACCGATTGTGACAAAACCGGACTTTTCACTGGCAGTGTGACGGGTGCCACATGTGGAGCAGATCATGCTTACCCTTCCAGAGCACCTGATGATACCTCAGTTTTTATAGGGGTTCACACTGCTAGTGCTTTAGTTTTGTGGCGTTCTTGTTCATTTTTGTTTATTTGTTTTGTCTTTGTCATACTGTCTCAGTTCGTGTTGCTGTGAATTGCCATGATTTTGGATTTATGATTTTGGAATTTCCCCTTTCCTTGTTCTTGCTTCGGTATTCGTTTGCCGATGTACTCTGACATTTATAAATATATTTTGTAGCCCTTAACCAATATATATTAAAAAAATAAAATGAAAATGATATCAGCAGTCTTTTTTTTTTGTTAGCAGACTTAAAAGCAGACAAAATCCGATGTTTCTAGCAATAGTTATAAAAACAAATAAGTAAATCTTACCAAGGATTTACCGTTTAGCATTGATATGAAATAACGAATATAAAGATTTTTTTTATTTTTGTTTTTATTTAGGAGATAGGTTTAAGCTTTCAACTGACCTTAAAAATATTTAAGTCATGGCGTATAATTTGGAGAAATATATTATATTCAATTCAATACTTTATTTAAGTCTCATCTCTCAATTACCATACATAAATTATACGAATTAAACAATAATACAACAATAAAATTGAGAGCCATTCTATATGGAATTATAAGAGACTATCGTAAAACTAATAAACAAATACATAAAAACAATGTAATTGCATACATACATGTGCACATCAAAGTTATTTACAATATTAAACATTTCTTCTTTCATTTAAAATTAAATAGCAGGTTTTGGCGGATACCCTTATCATATTAAAATTTGAAAATAAAAACACCATTTTTTGATTATCATTAAAAGATAAAAACTGTTCATTAAAAGTACAAGCTGTTTTATATAAGTGATGTCTAAAAGTATCATAAAGGGGACAATGTAATAAAACATGAGCTTCATCCTCAACCCCACTATGTAGTTTATGACACAAGAATTGTTTATGGGAACAGGGAGCTAATTCACGAAAAAGTCAGTTACATGTTATTACGACGTAAAACTGAAAAAAACAACAGAGAGAAGAATGTTACTATTGTAAACTTGATCAGTTCCACATCCAGTACGGGACTTTTGAGTCGTGTCCACCCGCAAACAATTTTATTTTTATATGTAAAAATCAATACATAAATGCATTGAGAGGGAATCACTAATTAATGAACACTGTTGAGCTAATCCATTTGTTGCGCTTCGGGTTAATTGTTTTTCGTCAATTAAAATTTATTTAGAAAATTGTCATATAGGAAAAATTATAAATGCACTTCAATTTCATGAATAGTTTGTTTTGTATGTGGTATATATTTATTCCAAAAGGTTTGGAAATCAAATATTCCTTCTCATTTGTATCTGTGGCGACCGTTTCCGCCTTCAATTACACGAAAGTTCCTATCTCGAAAGACCCGTATAAGGTTTCGTAAATCGAATGCAGCATATTCAATTATGGATCTACATTGAAATGCTCCGACTGTTCACCAGTTCAGGTTCACTTCATTTCAAATTTTTGTTATCTTGTGATTTGTTTTTAACAACAATCCATTTTTCCAGGAGTCAATGCACGAATAAGTTACACCCTTTTTAGCTAAATTAAATACTGAGAGATGACGAAAATTCAGTTATATTTTTGTGGTATTTTATATAACTTTAATTTTTCTCGACAAATGTAATAATTAACGGCAGTAGAATACCGAAGGAACAAAGAACAAGATTACATAAACCAAAGTCCAGAGACAAGCCAGAAGACGGAAGACCAAAGACGCTACACAACCGCAAACTCTACAAACACAACAATTAATAATTAGAGCACAAACAGTTTGAACTTTCAAAAAGAGTGACATCAGGTGCTCCGAAAGGGTAAGCATGTCCTGCTCTGTATACAGCACTCGTCACACTGCCAGTGGCTAAATCTAGGGTAAAGTCAGAATCGGTAATGTCAAATCCGGGCAGACGTGAATCTAGATTAAAATGTCAGTTTTCATTTGTAACACCGACATTTCATATCTATCTATGATGTCGTGGTGACGGCCATAGATTTCTTAGTCGTTTATAAGTTGTAAATAATATGTCGTTTTTTGTTTTTTTTTTCTCTTTGAAGAATATATATTTTCAGATAATTCATATAAAATATGACAGAATAGCAATAGTTTTAGTTTGTTTTATACAACTTTTTGTTCACAGAGAAATCTATTCACACTGTGAAATAGTTGATCGACGATTTATTTTTTGCTTCATTCTGATAATAATCAGATTTATAATAGGTGGTCACACTGAAATACTGAAATATTAATAATACCCTTTTTAACTAAATTATATTTATGTGCGAGGTGGCGAATTTTTGTGTTTCATTCTATATTATGTTAAAATTTCTCGACAAATGTTATAATCAACGGCAGTAGAATACTGGAGGAACAAAGAACAAGATTACATAAGTCAAAGTCCAGAAACAATGCAAAGCTAAAAACACCAGAAGACATAAGACCAAAGACGATGCACAACCACAAAACGCAAACACTACAAATACACCAACAAAAATTAAAGCACAAACAGTGTGAACTCTCAAAAGGAGTGACATCAGCTGCTCCGGAAGGGTAAGCATGTCCTGCTCTGTATACTTTTTTTTTTGTAAATAGAGAAATCTATTCATACTGTGAAAATGTTGATCGATGATGATATTTTTTTCATTCTGAAAATATTCAGATTTATAATAGGTGGCCAAACTGAAATACTGAAATATTTATCTAATCACATTGTCTGTTGCCTTGTAAATCTAATCTGGAGAAAAAATATTTCTTTCCATTATTTGAAACCATCCAAGCTGCAAACCAAATGTTTATCATTGCCACCTATTAGGGGGCAACCATTTGATTTTCAGGGGGAGGCTTGGGCAATTTTGCTCATAAAACTTATCTCTTTTCACGAAAATCTCGAACAAATTATTTATTTTCACCAAATGTCACATCAAATAATTTATTTTTACGAAATGTCACATCAAATTATGTTTTTGCATTTGACAATTGGGATTAAATCATTTATTTTCACCAGAACCAAGATTAAGTTTATTTACAAAACCACCAAAGCCCNCCCCCAAAGCCCCCCCCCCCCCCCCCCGAAAATCAAAAGGTCGACCCTTAATGACACAAATCTTTACGACATTTACGTTTATAGTTAAAATAAAGATATCGGAAAATAGGAATTAGTCGATCCAGAAACATGAAAATCGTTTGGTTATTACATCTCATTATTTCCAAGGTTCACAACAAATTTCAAATCATTTTATTAGAAGCCAAGAAATCGATACTGGTCCCTTAAAATATTAACATTGCTCAATTCTGTTGAATTTTAATTAACACATTCGAGTTCCATTTTGTGATAAACAGTTCATTTTACAAAATACAATTACCACCTTAAAAAGTGATAAAAACAGTAAACGCCATTTTATATAATATTAAATTGACAGATGATTTGTCCATCTGAGGAGAGAAAATTAACTGCAATTTCGATGAAAAGATTTATTGTCATTTGGCTGATGCCTTTGACGGCTGATTGCTAGTCCTCTAGGTTGGTGTGATTGCTAGTCCTCTAGGTTGGTTGATTGCTAGTCCTCTGTGTTGATTGATTGCTAGTCCTCTGTGTTGCTTGATTGCTAGTCATCTGTGTCGGTTGATTGCTAGTCCCCGGGATTTCTTCATTGTTAGTCCCCCATCTTTCTTGATGGAGGATTTACCAGCATAAGACGTTAATTTATCCTACAATCGCTATATCTAATAACGAAACAACGCACTTATTGTGAATTCGGTTTCTGCATATGGCCATTTCGACAACTTATGTTTTTGCAGTGCAGATAAAATGTAAAAAATTGGACCACCATAAACTCAAAATGTTTAAGAACTGAGAGAGAGAGCAAGTAACCAATACAATGTAAATGAAAAGCCAAATCAGCTAAGGACAGAGCTTCGCATTTGGGAGATAGTCCTTAGTTTTCAGCAAATACACAAACATTAAGATATTGCAAGTTTCCAAATAAATTTGACTTTCTGGTCAGCATCGATGCACTGATTACTGGGATAGTAAACATTCTCGGAGAGTAACAGTCCTTCAGGACTGGCATCGACCTAGTGGTAACTAATAACTAATTACAAAACATACTGTGAATTTGGTTTCTGCAAATGGTCATTTTGACAACTTATGTCTCCACAGTGCAGATAAACATGTTTATCCTTTCGTAAAATATTATATATTTATATGTGTTATGGTCTCACGTTCATTTACTCCATATCCTTTCGTAAAATATCATTCTATACTCGTTATCCGCAAATGTGTTTTTATATAGAATCATACCAAAATATTAATCCACTAATTGCTATGCCAAGTTTGTTATCGTATAATCGCCACGCCAAGAGAGTTTTTCTATAGTCGCTATGGCAAGAAGTGTATCCTATCATCGCAATACATAACCTTTTATTCTATAATCGCAATTGCAAATTATTGTGATAAAATGATTTAGCTTTATATTGCTTAACCCTTAATAAATAAACAACACTAATCCGAATGACTGTAATAATCGACCTTTGTTTATTAGTCAAATCAACTCATTACCTGTTACAGAACCACCTGGGTTGATTGACATAAAATCAATAACCAGACAGGTAGGGTTCTTTTCAGTTTGACAAAAATTTTTGCACATAAAATTCGAGCAAAACGACACTTGCGCCACAAGAAAAAGCATAGTCATGATGTAAATGAAAACGGCACTGGCATCAGGAAAAAAAAGGACAGACAGGCGTTTTATTTGTACCGAGAACACTGGATCAAGTCTAAACAAGAGACAAACATTCTAGGATGTCCCGTTCTCGTAGACAGGTACGTATCTTGCCGAACCGAACGAAGATTATCCTCCTCTTTTTTTCTCAAAGTGGATGTAAAATGCCATGTCAACTTTCCACTTTAACGACTTCTACATCTGAAAACCAGTATATTAATACTGCTTATATTCCTATTACGCAAAAAAATGATGTACGACTTTCGTATGCAGATGAACGCCATCTTGGACAAGCTAAATATTTATTTCACGTGACTATGGTGGTCATGTGATAGATATAATTCATGCGCCAAGCACGTGTTCGTTAATTTTCAATAATCTGAGTTCGCATTGCTCTATTGTTAAAGATTTCGATTAAAGCGTCAATTGAATCATCTTTTGTATTGAAATGTTCGTCTTCTTCTATACTTAACAGCTACAATTTCTGCATTAAATTCACAATGTATACACACGCTAAGAGTGTTCATCATGTGATATCATATGGTTGTCATGTGATAGATAAAATTGGACAATTTATTCATTCGCCAAGCACGTGTTCGTTAATTTCCTTAACCGATTTTTTNTTTTTTTTTGAGTCTTCTTCTTGTGAAGAAATTGATTTAAAATATCAAATTAACCCTCGATATCCATTGCTAGTAAATATTTTGCGCCACAGCGGTCAGAATATTGTGAATCCACTGGCACTTTTTTTTTCTACCGCTTCACAACCTACCAATTCTGCATCCGATTTGATTTCGTAGTGCTGTTCATTGAATCTTATCACGACAAGGGAAGCTGTTACATCCTGTAACACTTCCAAAAATCACTTTTCATCAAACGTGACGTCACTTTTTCTAAACTTAACCACGTGCTGCAGGAGTCGATACAGTGTATGAACACCGTAAGCGTCATATGAAGATGACAACAATGGGTCATTGACTATGTAAGAAAACCCTTTTTCATTGTTCTTTGGTGAATATCAATTATTTGCAATAATGGTTGCAAGTTTCCTGTTGTCCTGTTGCGTTAAAATGCAATTGGAAATAACGACAGTTTATTTGCATTCATTTTCAGTGAGATGGGACATATTTTTTTAGAATTTATTCGAAGGATTTGTGAGCTGTTAATTTAGGCAACATATATGCAACATTGTTCAAACGCCTTGTAAATCATTCTCTTGATGATTGTACATTACCTCTCAAGCGCTAAGCGATTGCAGAAAATTTACATTTAGAAATTATGCGTTTCTTTTTTTTTTTCGTTCAGTGTATTTTGATCTTATATTTCTGTTTTAAACATATTGGAGTTAATGGTCTGACAATGGTCTGACAAATATTAAGATATTATCTATATTGAAGAAACATGAGTTGTCGAAATGGTCATAACCAGAAACTAAAATTATAACAAATTAGCTATCAATCTAATTAGAATTAGATTGGTTAGCTATTTAGTTACTTCTAAAAGGTTATGTTTTTACCTTAACTCAACAGACACAAGTCTTCTGAATTGCCATCCACTTTACTACAGTTTATGTATTTGTTATTTATGTACGTTACGCTGACGTCTTAAAAATTCCCCCTAAAATACCGTCAGGTGGTCGGTAACGTGAGCCCGTCATTATTTCTAGGGTACTTTTGTCGACATGCATTTGGTCACAATGGCATTTTAACATCTGCACCACAATCCTAAGGTGTGACAATACTAATAAATAGAACTCTAAAGGTTTGATTAATGTTTCTAGCGTCTATAAACTCTGACAATGCATGATTTTAGCATTTTCAGCTTTACACGGGTTTAGGTAAATGGATTTCAAAATGTTTTGATTTGATCTGCACTGAAGAGACATAATTTGTCGAAATGGCTATATACAGAAACTATATTCATAGTAACTTCGGTATTTGTCATTTTACATATAAAAACATGAAAATTTCTGCACTATCATAATTTCAAATTTTGGCATTTTATAATGTTTTGTGTTCAAAATTATTATTCAGATTTGTGTGCCCACATCTCATAATTTTATTATGCCACGTTTTCTTACTATTGACTCGATGAGTGCCCTGTGGTTGTTTAAACGTTGTTTGTCTTCTATTGGTCTTTTTGTCGGGCAACGGATGACAGACATTGCAATAATACTTTGCCAATTGATTTTATGTTTCTTGACGATCCCGCATCCATGACATGATAAACATGGATGTAGCGTTGCTCGACATCCAGCAATGAATTCCGCTCAAACCGGTGCTAGGGTCCGTCTTGAACTTTACTTTGAGGTATGAGCATAGCTCATTGTCGAAGGCATCATGGTGACTTTAAGATGAAGAACAACAATAAAAGTGTTGTTCCATTTCTTGTTTTTCCCACGTATTTGTAGAGATTTTGTCTCATTTGTTTTTTTCTCTCCATATCCCTCCATTGCTTATTGAGTTACTTTCTTAATTTGTTTTAGAAATTTTCAATTATCCACAGCTATACGACAGTGCTTCACAAAATATATCAAAATTCAGCTGGATGTATACTGTTTATTTAGATATATTACACTGTTCATTCTTAGATTATGAATTAGGTTTATAAATTTTTGTTTCATCTAGACCTTATTTGCCCATGATATATATCAAAATAAACACATTGATGTTTAGTTGCAGTCAATAAACCTACATTTATACTTTTGGTAAATTACTTAGTTTCTTGATCAGCATTTATGTAAACGAAAAATATTCACCTACCCAGTAGACAGTACTTCGGGGTTGACCCGAAAACTAATTTTATTGAATTTTGCAATATCTAAATTTTACAAAATTTTGTTGAAAACTAAGGAGTATCTTCCTCATGCATTGTTAGTCCTTAGCTGAACTTTGGCGTTTCTATTTAGACCCTTTATGTTATTTGTTCTCAATCAGCTGTTCCATGTTTTTCGGTTAATTGAGTTCTAAATGTTTTGGTTTGACATAAGTTGTCGAATTGTGCATTTGCAGCAAATAGATTAACAGTAACTTCGGTATTTTGTTATTCATGACAATTAAGGACACTTATATGTTCATACTCGTATATTGAATTACATCAGTGGTAGAACTAATCTTTCAAAGATGATAAAAGGTTCATGAATTTGCTTGATCGTCTCAGTTTAAGTCTTGCAGTAAATGAGTGTATCAGTTTTTGTGTCTTTTATACAAAACAACGGCAGTAGAATACCGAAGGAACAAAGCACAAGATTACACAAATCAAAGTCCAGAGACAAGGCAAAAGCAAGAACACCAAAAGACGGAAGACCAAAGACACCACATGCCTACAAAACACTCGAACGTTACATATACAACACAAAAAACTAAAGCACTAACAGTGTGAACTCTCAATAAACAAGAGTGACATCAGGTGCCCCGGAAGGGTAAGCATGTCCTGCTCTGTGCACAGCACCCGTCACACTGTCAGTGGGTCAATTCAGGGTAAAGTCGAAACCGGTAATGTCAAATCAGGGAAGACGCAAATCTAGCTGAAAATGTCAGTTTTTATTTGTGACACAGACATTTCATATCTATCTATGATGTCGTGGTGACGGCCATAGAATTTCTGAAGGGACGAAAGTAACAAAGGCTGAACATATCCCTGACTCAGCAGTTTTTGTGACAGTGCTTTTGCTCTTTCCACAAAGTCACTGTATGTACTGCACGCTCTACAGTAACGAATTAATTGTGAAATATATACTCCATATGCTGGGGATGCAGGTATATTGCTGCAGAGAAAGGGAAAGTTCACAATTGGAAAGTCAAAATCATCACGTTTGTCATATAATCTAGATTTCAGACGTCCATGT
>MJUU01064688.1:107966-120796 GCA_002080025.1 Modiolus philippinarum | reverse complement strand
TGCTGGGGTTCACGGAATTTTGGACCTTTTGAAAAAATATCTCGTAATTTTTGGTTTCCAACGATATCTAGGTCACCCGTTATCACGTGTCCAGCAGGACTATAGTTGAATGGGGAAGAAGAGCAGGTGCAATCAGGCGGTTTGGCTTTAAAGTCATCAATCTGGAAATCACGCAATACCCGTTTGTGATTGAAAATAGTGGTTGCAATAGATTTAGTGTAGGAATAAGAGATAAGTGGAACAGATTGGTCTTTGAAGTAAGGAGGAATGTTAGATTTCACTGTTTTGTTGTGCAGAATGTTGGAGAGATTAATGGCATCTAGGCCTTTGTTAGCAAACTGAAGTTTAAGAAATGATCGGTTTTCAGGTTTATTTGCAGAACTTGTAACAGGTTTGAACAGTCTGTGATTGGCGATGTCCATAACGATAGCTGTTAATTTATATTCCAGAGAATGCCAGTCAGTCACAGTTGAATCTAAACATACTTTGTAAAACGAATGAAGTTTCGAAAGTGGCAAGGAATACAATTTTGTACGAATGTGATGAATACCTAGTGGCATTTTCATAAATGGAAGGAGACCATTAATTGAAATGTCATGTAGATGTGGGGCGGTATAATGCCTATGTCCATGACTACGTGGTCTTCGCTGGCTTCCATTAAGGATATTCATCACATTCACAAAACTGCATCCTGGGCTTGAAAGATTACCTACACTTTTAATATTATCATTGCAACCATAGGGAATTGCAAAGGATGGGTTGCATTTAGATGCTAATTCGGCCCACTGATTTGACAGAAGATTAATTAAGTAGAAGCATAATTTCTTTAATAAATTTCATCACTTGAACATTTGCTGTTTTTGACGATATGTAAATTTTTTCACAACATTGCTTCATTCTATTGAAATAAGCTCATTTATAATACCCCTCTTAATGGCAATTAACATTGAGCCCATGGAAAAATAATTGACATGGGGTAAATTCGAACTAAGTTTTAACCCTGCCTTGCATTCGGAACCAATATGAGATTACTTATTTAATGAGAATTATGCATGCATAATGCCAATCTGGTTCCGCGTACAAGACATATAAAAAATTGAAAAAAAAATGTATTTTTAAAGTGAAAATTTAGTGCATTATGATATTCTGTAATGTAATCTGCCTCGTTTATCAAAGTTTAATAGATTCATATTATGCAAATTATATCTTTATACACATCAAAATTCTCAGTAAATGTGCTTATGCTAGTACTTTAGACCTTGTTAGACCTTTCTTTCTAACCTGGCGATTTGCCAGATTAGCTGAACATGGTCTGGTTTAGTAAGTAAATGCTATATATTTTGTTAAAATAATCATGTTGGCTTTTCCCGATGAAAGTATGAACTTATTAATTTGAAACAATATAAACAAGTGTGCATTGTATTGCAAAGCAATACCAAGTCCCCTACCGGTAGCACAAGGCTTTATTACACCAACAAAAATGGTAAAATATGTTTTCTTAGTCCAAGGCTCATAACTCCATCAAAAATCAGTGGAAAGGAACCAACCTTAAACTTAATCTGTAAGTTATTTAGGTAAATTCATATACAAAGTAAAAGATCAATACCTGCAACGGTTTAGAACAAAAGTGTGGAAAACTGACATTTTACTGCAATTTTCTAATTCCAAGGCCCATAACTCCGTCAGAAATCACTGGAGCGGAACCAAACTTGAATTTGATCTGTTACTCATTAAGGTAGACTCACATACGAAATATATAATCAATACATGCAACGGTTTAGAAAAAAACCTAACTTGAACTTGATCTGTAACTCACATACAAAATATCAGATCATTACCTTCAACTGTTTAGAAAAAAAAATCGGAAAACTGAAATTTTACTAAATGTGTCTAAGTCCAAGGCCCATAACTCCGTCAAAGATCAGAACCAAACTCAAACTTCATCTGTAACTCATTAAGGTAGACTTACATACAAAATATCAGATTAATACCTGCAACGGTTTAGAAAACAGTGTGGAAAACTGATGCGGGACTGACGGACAGACGGACAGACAGACGGACGGAGTGCAAATCTGAAGTCCCCTTCGGCTATAGCCGGTAGGGGACTAATAAGCCGTAGATTATAATCAACTGCTTTTAAGAATCATCTGTGCATATGTAAAAAATTATTCTTGAAAAATTTAATCACCTATTTCCAATTTCTTTGTATGTTTAACTTTGTTTATTTCCTATGTTACCTCTATGCTATATCTTCAATTTTGTATCTGCCCTTTAGCAGAATTGGTTTAATAAGAAAAGGGTTCCCTTGTCGATATGTTACAGGATGGCCTATAACTTTTCTATACAGCTGACACTTGGACAGTGAAAATGTTTAATAAAGGAATCTACCATTCACCTGGCAGAGATAAAATATAACAGATGTATCTTTAGTTTTAAAGGACTTTGTTTACTGCTTAGTTGTTCTTGTATAGCTTTATACTAGGTAGGGAAAGCTCTCAAAATGAAAATCTAATAATCTTCCATTCCCGAGAATATGTTTGAATTGATTGCAGCAAAATGTAAAACTTGTTCTGCGATAAGTATGTATTTGTGTTAGACAAGGAATTCCATAATTATTCGAAGTTGATTCTTTTCTTGAAAACAAAACTGAAATGAGTGGCTTCTTCTTTGAAAACAGAAAAAAAACAAGAGTTCGAATGAGTTAAATGCCTTTCGAAAGATCACACAGCTGGAATGTGTGCAGAAGGCATAGTACACCGAGGGCTCATTATTTAGCCATGCTCAAAACTTAGAGAGTTGAAATCCGTTGAAGGCCACGTTTCTATAACTGGTATAATTAATAAAAAGACCTCTTATTACTTGGTAAACATATTCTAAATGATACCAAAAAAAGTGCATAATATTCACTTTGCATAATCTCAGTGTTTCTATTTCTGGCAAAAAAAAAATTCAATAAAAAAAACAAATACTAAAACATATCGAGAGTCTAAGTCGACAAAATCATTTTATTTAGGCCCACTGACATGGTATGTTGTTTTTATATCAATATATATGAAAATATGTATTAGTATATGACAATATATCGGAAAAGGACAGATTCATACTAATATCAAGAAAATAAAAGAAAATAGGATGAAAAAGTACTCCATTTACCTCGAAAATGTAGTTTAAGTGAAGATTTTTCTCATAAAGAGCTACCTGTTTTTAATTGTATTATTTCCCTTCAAAAAGGAAACTGATTACAAAACGAATGATATCATGCATAGAAAAGCATCATATGCACATTATTATAATATCAAAATGATGTTTATTACTATTTTGGCACCGCGCCTATCTTTATTCTTTTTATACTCTATTTATTCTATTAACAAGAGCTCTAGTAAAATCACGTGATCACGTGACTTGCACATGCGCGATTTGATATTTTATTATTAAATTTAAACAACACATTGTAAATTATATTGGAACATATTATATCAAAATTCCAGGTGGGCCGGAAAACCAGAGGCTCCCAGGAGCCTGTATCGCTCACCTGGCTTTCAGTTGCCATAATCAAGGTAACATTGTAAGTTATACAGTTGATCTTCAGTTTCTCAAACTTTCGTGGCTCAAACACCTCCAATATCTTGAACTGTTTTTAAAGTCTGATCATGTTTTACTATATTTCTTTGTTGGGCTTTTTTGACAAAAAACGTTCCTGCTAAGGACCACTTTCGACACCAGTTTTGAAGTCGAGATATCATTTTGTAAATGGCAGCCAACAAACAATTTTCAACATCGGTTTTGAAGTCGCAACATCAATATCTACTTGGAAATCAAATTTCATTGAAATCGGACAATGTTGAGTTTTTCCGCCTGTTTTGGAGGCCATTTTAAAAATGGCGGTCAACGAACAATTTTTAACATCAGCTTTGAAGTTACGACATCAAGACCAATTTGGAAACCAAATTTCATTGAAATCGGACAATGTTGAATTATCCCGCCTTTTTTGGCAGTCATTTTGAAAATGGCGGTCAACAAACAATTTTCAATACACGTTTTGAAGTCGCAACATCAATATCTATTTGGAAACCAAATTTCATTGAAATCGGACAATGCTGAATTTTCCCGCCTTTTTTGGCGGCCATTTTGAAAATTTTCAACATCAGTTTTGAAGTCGCCACAGCATGGGAAACATTACATCAATTTACACTTAACCTTCATCTTCTACAGTTTTGGAAATAAAAGATGAAAAATGCAAAAATTTTAAAAAATCGGTGAAAAAAGGGCAATAACTCCTACAAGGGTTTATGGATTTCCTTCAAAATTTCAGGGTGGGTAGATCTTGATATGCTGGACATTTTTGCAATTTACATTTGACTTCTATCTGTTACACTTTTTGAAATAAAAAATAAAAAATGCCCAAAATTTTTAAATTTAACGGAAAAAGGGCCATAACTCCGAGACGGGTTTTCAGATTTTCTTCAAAATTGCACAGTGAATAGATCTTATCATGCTGATCATTTTTACTCCTGTCAGATTTTTGATATCTGTAACGGTTTTCGGGTTATTAGCCAAAAACTGCAATTTACCCCTATGTTCTATTTTTAGCAATGGCGGCCATGTTGTTTGACCACTCGACTAATCGAACTAAATTTTGAGAAGCCATACCCTGGTGATGATTCAAGTCAAGTTTGGTTACATTTGGCCTAGCGGTTTCAGAGGAGAAGATTTTTGAAATTGTTGACGGACAGACAGACGACAGACGACGGACGACGGACGCATAGTGATGGCAAAAGCTCACATGGCCTTTTAGGCCAGGTGAGCTAAAAAACGGCCTTATTGCAACCCATCCCTTCCAAGTTATTTCACCTGTTTCATTTTCTCTGAAACAATTAGGCCCACACAGAGCAGGACATGCTTACCCTTCCGGAGCACCTGATGTCACTCTTGTTTATTGAGAGTTCACACTATAAGTGCTTTAGTTTTTTGTATTGTATATGTAATGTTCGTGTGTTTTGTGGGCATGTGGTGTCTTTGGTCTTCCGTCTTTTGGTGTTCTTGCTTTTGCCTTGTCTCTGGATTTTGATTTGTGTGATCTTGTGCTTCGTTCCTTCGGTGTTCTACTGCCGTTGTTTTAGGCCTTATGCAACGTAACTTGACACAAATGGCAATGAAACATTTGTTTATTGAATACATGATTATTACTGCATGTTGATCGTTCAATTAATTTTTTTATTCTAATCAGGTAAAGTATCAATATGGTCCTCTATAACATGTGATTATCAATTCATGATGGCCAATACCGCAGACTCGATGCAAATTTTGTTCGGTGTTGGAACAAGCATGAAAAATGCGTGAAAACTGTTTCATAGATAAAGTTACTTTTAAAAATATTGTGCGGTTATGCGGATGTAAACTTGGATTCTATTGGCTGATTAATCACCTGCTAAATAACCATGTCCACCCTACACAAGAAAATCAATAATCATGTTAATGTAGTGTTTCACCTACATGTAGACCAAAGTCATTCAAAAGCGTACATATGAGAATGTACATAAGGACAAAATTCACAAACATGCAGTAAGCATGGATAAATAAACATATCGTAATTAAAGTTTACTTCCACGTAATGTAAAACTAATTTCAGCCTGATATTTCCATTAAAAAATTAAAATGTGAAATACATCTACACTTGGAATAACATCTAAATTATATGAAACATTTTATTTGCATTCATTTTCAAAGGTTTTCGCTCCATGTATTACGAAAACGCCATGTAAACTTTATCATGTTTATACAACATGAAAAATCAATACATCAGTCCAGAGTACGCGGTCAGTCGACATAGCGTTTATGTGTATAATCGTGTAGTTGAATGTAGGTCATTTTGTAATTATCGTTTTCTTAGTTAAACACAAACAGGTTTGCATAACCGCACAAAAATGTTATCATGCATTGAACCAACTAATATGATTATTTAGATAGTGTCGAAAATCGTTGAACGGCAAGCGACCTACCTGAAGGTCGCTTGCCGTTCAACGATTTTCGACACTATCTAAATAATCATATTAGTTGGTTCAATGCATGATAACTTATAGTAACATCATGGTCCTTAACCTAACATATTATCGATTAACGATCTGAAATCCAAAGTGGATGTCAATACAGATCTTACTTTTTGACCTAGTGGGAAAATGTCAAAACTACTAGCGGTATTTTGAAGACGTTTAGATAAAGTTAATATTTATCAGCCATTCAGTAATGGTTACACGATAGTTTCTATGTTAAATATGGTTTGGGTATGTATTTATTAGGATGCAGACCACTTGTTCCGGGTTGGCAGTCATGACTGACCTTTTGCCAAGATCTTATATTCTGCTACATTTGAAAAACAATGCTACAATGAAAACATGGAATTCTACAGCTTCAAATGAAGACGTCTACCGGCTAGAACAGTGAAGTGATACGATTTTTTAATCTAGTTTCCATTTTTAGACAACTTTATTTGCTTAGCTTTTCGATATGTTGCACAACAATCAAGACCAAGTGGCAATAAATAACAAAATACCGAAGTTCCTGTAAATTAACTTTCTGCATATGACCATTTCGATAACTAATGTCTCATCAATGCAGATAAAATCAAAACATTTCAAATTCACAAAACTAAAGGTGTACAAAGGCTGAAGGACAACAAATAATCAAAAGGATCGAAATAGAAAGCCAAACTGAGCTATGGACAGAGCTTTGCATGACGGAGTTACTCCTAAGTTTTAAACATTTTTTTTCTAACTAAGCTAGGACCACATTTTCATATAATATAATAAAATGTAATACATGTATATAGCAATTGTAACACGAGTTTGCCAGTCAGTTGTGTGTTTGTTTAATATCCAGTATCCATAATGAAAAGAAACATAAACGTAGCGTTGCTCGACTTTAGCAACAAATTTATAATGAGAAAACACATTGCTGAAGATCTCATGGTGATATCAAGAAAAAGAACAGCAGTAAGAGTGTTCCATTGCTTGTTTTTTTTTACAATGTATTTTTGAACACTTGGTTCATATGTATTTACTCCATATCCTTTCATTGTTTATTGAATTGCGATGACAAACTTGCATACAGTACGAAAAGAAAAATCCTCCCCCATGGAGCAATGCCCAAATGATATAAAAAGAATAGATTGAGAGTAAATTAATAACTAAATACGGAAGTTACTGTGAATTTACTTTCTGCATATGCGCATTTCCACAACTTATATCTCTTAGTAAAATGACCATATACAGAAACTAAATTTACAGTAACTACCACATTTTGTGGTTTATCTGCACTGAAGAGACATAAGTTGTTGAAAAGGTCATCTGCAGAACTACATTCTGTCTTCTTCAATTTTGGTATTTTGATATTTCAGAATTTAAAGTCAACGTCTAATAAAATAATAAAATGCCCTCTTACGTACCGTGGGTCCATACAACGATAAGAGAACACCGAAGGAACAAGGAATGTGATAACTACAAAAAAGTGAATAGACATTGCAAAACGAGAACACTGAAAAACAAGGACACAGCCAAGACATGAGACAACCACAAGGCACGGAAATACAAAGAAGACATTCAGAACTGAGGCACTGATAGTGAAAATCGGGAGTGACATCGAGTGCTCCTCGAGGTAGGGCCAGGTCGATGAGAAAAGTTTATCGTCTTTGGTTGGTCTATGAAAATGCGACACGGAGTACACGTTGTAAACAAATATGGCGCTAATAACACACATAATTTCTTTGCTAAATGCATCAAAGTTCATTATAATTGTGTCTAAAATAACTAAAGTCGATTGTTTTATTTATCACAACGTTTCGATGGTATGTTTATTGTCATTTTCTCTGTTTTTCCATCAATAAACAGACTACATTATGCGCAAAAGGAAGAAAAAGATTCAGAGCAGATTGTCCCTGAATAATTTGTACTTCACCTGGCCCTTAAGCGATAGTCAGCATGGGTCAGGATACCAGGCTAGATTACAAATATTTTTTTCGTCCTAGCACCTAAGGACTGGCTACGGGGTTGGTGAAAAGCCTCGGGGACAAACAGTCCACCAGCAGAGGCATTGGCCCATTGGTAATAAATAACTAAGTACCGAAGTTTCGGTTAATTTATTTTCTGCATATGCCCATTTTAACAACTTATGTAACAGAAGAAAACGTCAAAATTCATACTGTAAGGGATATAAATTTTTGAATGACCATACACAATATTTGATTTTCCAGCACTTTTTGACACATATATATACCATTCTTTTTTTTCAAGATAGGTCTTAGAGAAAGTAGTGTATCTATTTTGTCAATTTCTAAACGGTTAAAGACTTTAATATTTTTAACCGTTTTTCTATTTTATGCGTGTAGTATTTCAGAAGTAATGCGGCATGAGTATATGTTTTGGCGGTAATTAGGCTATCGAGGTTTCCACACTAAACCAGTTCGACAGGTTTATTGTATCAGTTTTAATATTTCATACATATATGTATATTGTTTTTCTCTTTTCTCGTTGTAGATTACCTTTTATGTGTTTATCCATATTGTTCCTGCCAAAGAGTCACAGGCCAGATTTGTTTTTTTTAATTAATTTTTTTTTATCGAGCTGTTTAGTGTGGAACTCATACCCTGATTGGTGTTTTAGTCTTTGTTTAGTTTAGAAATATTTTATGTTCGGATGAGCGAAGCGAAGGAGAACATAATGGGTTTTATTCTTAGGCTTGTCATGCAATAGGGAAAAGGGGATTTTTAGGTACCAATAAACTGCTTTTACCCTTCCAATAGCTTTGCTTTCCCGAGTTCCCATCTTTACTGATGTTTTCAAGTGTAGTTCTCTTATAAATTGTGGGTTATAATTGCAATTTTCATCTCTTGTAAGTATTTTCTGTTATCCTTTCGTAATACTAACTAGTAATTACTAAAACAAATATACTCATATATACTGAAATATTTTTCGTGTTTAGCACTTGTTGTTTACTTTTTTATTCTTTAAACTGTCACGTATTTTTTCTTTTAAATTCAGTGCGTGAACTAATTTGAAACAATTGTTTGTTTAACGCCGTCTGTTGATGGTGCATAGTAACGGCTGGATATTAAGATTGTTCAGGTATATAAATCACAAAGGAAAGATGCATTTAGTTAAACAAAAACATTTAGAAAATAAAATTTGTCTGCTATTGTACGCTCAACTGTTTATAGTTGTTGTCAAATGTCTTCACTGCAACCACACTAAAATTAACCTGTCGATAATAAAATATTATTAAAAGGCAAAAAAATTACCGGGGGTGGACACAATTTCTGTATTAAAAGATAGCCAAAGGATTAATCTTGAAGGAGAAATATGAAATAATTGATTTCAAAGATGTATATTTCAAAGATCCAAAATGATATCCCGTAACCAAGGTATAATTGAGGGTGGTATCTTTTTGGCGGTAAATGTTATTTATAAACACTGCCAAAGCACTCACAGGGATCAATATACCCCATTATGATAAAATTATACGAAATTAATGGGAATGTTTCGAGATTTTCGAGATCATTGACAGATATGACGTGTCTGTGTCCCAAATGAAAACGGACATTTTCAGCTAAATTTCACGTCTTCACGGATTTGACATAACCGGATTTGACTCCACCCCGGATTGACTCACTGATAGTGTGACGGGTGCCGCTAGCGGAGCAGGACATGCTTACCCTTCCGGAGCACCTGATGTCACTCCCGGTTTTCATGGGAGTTCACACTATGAGTGCCTTAGTTCTTAAGGTTATCTTTTTATTTCCGTGCATTGTAGGTGTCTCACGTCCTTGTTTTGTCTTTGTTTTTATCTGTTACCGTTTCTGCCATGTCTTTGGACTTCGATTTTTGTAGTCATCGCTTCCCTTGTTCCTTCGGTATTCTACTGCCGTTGTTTCTGTATCTAAATAATTATTTGGAACGGTAGTCGAATGTTTACAGTTCCATCTAAAACAATAAAACAAACTATAGACAAAAAATCAAATTACGATTACCTGAATGGGCCTCTGACTCTAAGTTGTAATCATGACGTATATTGGTAAATTCGATTTCATTTCTAAAAATAGAGCCAGTATTGTAGCAGACTCCGCGAACTTTGGGTTTTATTCTGGGAAATTGTGTGGAAAGGCGAAAATGAAATTTTGCACACGTATTGATCAATTCTTTATGAATCAGAAGCCAATTTTTGAGAAAATCTGGAGATGTATATTTGAGTCATCCAGAATGATAGATTCCAACTTCAGTCCACTTATACCGCAATTTACACACTAATAGCAAACTTTACAAACAAACGATGAACATTTACATTAGTTCTGAACCTTAATAAAATACACGATTTAAAAAATCATTAAATTTTCTAATAAGAAACAACTTTTTGGAATTTGTAACTACGGAAAACAAATCTAAGTAGACCTTTCTTGTTTCATTTAATGAAGAGTTCCATTTCTTTTGTTTAAAACTAATCACTTATCGGCCTGCAAATTTTTTAATTCACCTCTTTTATTCATCTAAAAACAGACAAATGTATATGTTTGTGCACTTTGAATTTATTTCTAGCCTTGCTTAATACCTTTAGGTTAACCTTGAAATTAGTTACGGTGGTGTTCTAGGTTCATTGGCAAATGTCTCTGAGTTAAACATAACATCTGCTATATGGTAAGATTAACTAAAATATAAAATAAAAAGCCAAACAAAACCAATAAAAACATTACAACACAATAAAAAAATGACCATAATACAATAACAAAATGATAATATTTATTCATTACAATTCACTATTATTATAACACGTTTTATTATAGCTGATTTTCAAAAAGTAAGTTACTATACACTTATTTCAGGCAAACTTTAAAACAATAAGTATTTCAAGAAATATTTATCTTTTTTTTAATATACTCCGTTTTTTCGTATAAGGAAAGCTCATTGTTGAAGGCCTCATGTTGACTTCAAGATGAAGAACAACGATGTAGTTGTAGCGGCATTGTCTCATGTGCATTTACTCCATATCCATTCATTGTTTATTACATAATATACTATAAGAAAACAAATACTTTTTATTGACATTTAAGTACTTCGAGTTGTTCACACATTTTTTCATGTATTCGTTTGATGATGTATCGATTGAAATAAATCTGAACCCTGTCTAATGGTTACAGATTTTTTACCATATAGTGGTATAAAATAGACAGAATAAGAATATTTGTGTAGCCGTCGTACAATGAGAACAAGAAAATGAAATTACGAAATAACATTAAAATCTAAAACAAAAACAAAAAAAATGCCTCCTATTTCGATATCTTTGGTAATGACTATTTTACGAAAGATATGGAGTAAATGAACATGACAACATAACACATATGTTAACTCCAACTGGAATGATTTTAATGAGCTGTATGGCCATTTCGGAAATTAATTCCTCATCAGCAACAAAGGAAATCCCTATTCAAAAAAAATATTTAAAATGCATAAAACCAAACGAAATCCGAATAATCAGTAATATCAAATGTAGCAAAGGACAACACTACGATGGAGGGAGTTAATTCTTCGGATCCTTCGGTTTTAGAATTTACATGAATTTAGATAATAGTTATTGAACAAAGTGTACACATGAGATATCATCTCATGTACAAGTACACCATATCTAAGAAAAATAAAGAGCATACATCTTTACCACGGGGAATTGTTTTACCAACACCACACTGCAATAAAAGACAAACTCCTGTATTAAATATTTTACGAAAGGATTTGGAGTAAATGAACATGAGACCATAACACATATTTTAACTCCAACTACAATAATTTTAATGAGCTGTATGGCCATTTCGGAAATTAATTTCGGAGTACTTTTTTGACGACTTTTGGATTATGGCTTTCCATATCATTTGATTCAGATGCTGCTGGTGATAGGTTATTCGTTAAAAAACATGCACAGCATAACTAAATTTACTGTTTTATTTTATGCAACTTGGATATTTTTTTGTCTTTTGAACCTTTGGGCTGATGCCACTGCTGGTGGACCAGCCCAATAGTCAGACTTGTCTAACATGAAAAGTGTACCTTTCGTTTTATAGAAATTAACTGTTTTTATCAAAATTCTAACCACTTAAAAATACTGAGGCTTCATTCCATGTATGGCACTCGGTAGATATCCTTGGTTCTGGTTTTGGCCTTCTATTTCGATATTATTGGTAATAAGTACTTCTTTTTATTGACTACTATAGGATTATGGCTTTCCACATCATTTGATTCAAATGTTGCTGATAAGAGATTACTCCTTGAAACACGTGTACGGCATAACGGAATTTACTTTTTTTGATACAACTTGGGTATTTTTGTATAAAACAGACCTTAAATACAGTTTCATGAACATGGTTAAACCAGGTTCTCCTTTATCCAGGCCTAAAATATACATTTTTTTTGCTTGAATTTACATTTATTGACATATATTTTTTTCAATTACAATTATTATTTCTTGTTTGTTTTTTTAGGTCATCAGAACAGGAATTTCGGGACTTCTTTAATCTGTTCACTTGTAAAATAATTTCATCTATATATCATACAACATCCCTTAAAATCCTTCACATGTTTGTAAACGTGGGTTACTTGCTTGTACTGAGAATGTTGATCACTTGTCTGACATGCATTCTTTTAACACATGCTCAACAAATTCTATACTAAGGTGTAGAATTTATAAATGTATGTTTCCATTTGCTAGATTACTTGCAAGATATGATTTTCAATCTTGAAACAACATTTCAATGTTTTTTGTTTTAATTTTCGATGAGTTGTTCAATTAAAGGAAGCTAC
>MJUU01064688.1:90701-107030 GCA_002080025.1 Modiolus philippinarum | reverse complement strand
ATTTGCTAGATTACTTGCAAGATATGATTTTCAATCTTGAAACAACATTTCAATGTTTTTTGTTTTAATTTTCGATGAGTTGTTCAATTAAAGGAAGCTACTGGACTTTCTTTTTTTCGCTTTAATTGTAATGAATACAGGTCCACTAAAATAAATATATGTCCAATTTCTATTGGACGTTGTTTAACTTATTGTTTTATTGTTAAGGACACACTTAATAGTTGAAAACCTTCAAATTTCAATCAACTGAATCTAGTAAAAAAAGACAAAATATATGATTATACAAATTACGGAGCGTGAACCACAATTTTCGACGTTGATATATAAAAACCATGAACAATGAAAGAATATAGAAAAAATGTACATGAGACAAAGTCTCTACAAAAACATGGTAAAACCAAGAAATGGAACAACACTTTTATAGTTTTTCTTAATCTTGAAGTCAGCATGCCTTATATGGCACTCGGTAGATATCCTTGGTTCTGGTTTTGGCCTTCTATTTCGATATTATTGGTAATAAGTACTTCTTTTTATTGACTACTATAGGATTATGGCTTTCCACATCATTTGATTCAAATGTTGCTGATGAGAGATTACTCCTTGAAACACGTGTACGGCATAACGGAATTTACTTTTTTTATACAACTTGGGTATTTTTGTATAAAACAGACCTTAAATACAGTTTCATGAACATGGTTAAACCAGGTTCTCCTTTATCCAGGCCTAAAATATACATTTTTTTTTGCTTGAATTTACATTTATTGACATATATTTTTTTCAATTACAATTATTATTTCTTGTTTGTTTTTTTGGGTCATCAGAATAAGAATTTCGGGACTTCTTTAATCTGGTCACTTGTAGAATAATTTCATCTATATATCATACAACATCCCTTAAAATCCTTCACATGTTTGTAAACGTGGGTTACTTACTTGTACTGAGAATGTTGATCACTTGTCTGACATGCATTCTTTTAACACATGCTCAACAAATTCTATACTAAGGTGTAGAATTTATAAATGTATGTTTCCATTTGCTAGATTACTTGCAAGATATGATTTTCAATCTTGAAACAACATTTCAATGTTTTTTGTTTTAATTTTCGATGAGTTGTTCAATTAAAGGAAGCTACCGGACTTTCTTTTTTTCGCTTTAATTGTAATGAATACAGGTCCACAAAATAAATATATGTCCAATTTCTATTGGACGTTGTTTAACTTATTGTTTTATTGTTAAGGACACACTTAAAAGTTGAAAACCTTCAAATTTCAATCAACTGAATCTAGTAAAAAAAGACAAAATATATGATTATACAAATTACGGAGCGTGAACCACAATTTTCGACGTTGATATATAAAAACCATGAACAATGAAAGAATATAGAAAAAATGTACATGAGACAAAGTCTCTACAAAAACATGGTAAAACCAAGAAATGGAACAACACTTTTATAGTTTTTCTTAATCTTGAAGTCAGCATGCCTTATATATCATTAAAAAAGAATTCTGGATAATAAAATAAACAAAAATTTGCCCCGAAGTTAGTGAAGTTAGAGCTTTTGTATATAATATAAAGAAAGTTAATATAGATGATATTCATCATTTATGATTCTTCCGTAATACAAAATAGATTGTGTAAATGAAAACTTTGACTTTTTCACTTTCCATTTGGCTTTAACTTGTTTATATGTACAATTAACACCTTTCTAGCAAGTCCTTATTTGATAAAACAACTGACGTTGACTCATACCAATGTGATTGGACAAAAACAACAGACCACGTGGTAATTTTGAGAATGCCTCATAGTATAAATAACATGGTTTCAATTATCAACCTTGCAGTTGGAGTAGTTATCGTAACTGTCATAAGGTGTACACCATTTCCGAAGATTTGATACTTGAAGATGTCGGAGTTATATGACAACCAACATGTAACAGACAAGTTATTCGCTGCTATTGTCAGGAAAAAATTCAAACTGGCCAAGATTCTTGTTGAGGGTGGTGTCAAGCCTAATGTGAAGCTGTCTTCAGGGATTACTCCATTAATGGCTGTATGCGACTCAGTTGTTGAAGAAGACCTGATCTCTCGTAAGCAGTCCTTGATCAAATGTCTTCTGAGATTTGGAGCCAAACTCAATGTCGTTGACAGCCTTGGAAGAACAGCTCTCCACTACGCCTACATTTGTGGTAATTACGATGTTGTGATTTACTTGAAGATGAAAGGGGCGGACACATCCATACGTGATGTAAATGGCCAGATCGCTGAATCGTACAACCAAATGGAGAATTCCCTTCAGATCAGAAGTCCGGCTCGTACCAGAAGAGATAGTGTTGCAAGCATGATTAACATACCAACAAGATACCAGATCTGGGACTCGAGGGAATTTCTGGACTCCATATTAGAGGACATGTAAAGACAAGTGACACGGATAGATGACAAGGAACTGTTAGTTTGAGAAAAACTTGAAACTTTTGACTACATACTAGTTATATTGTTATTGTGTAAGTGTTTTTACATTAAGATTAATTTTTTTTTTGCACATCTCTACAAACAAATAGACTATTTGCGTTTGTTTATTATCTGTAATAACATCTTGTCATACTTAGGTTTATAAAAAGATCGGGTGTGGAAAATGTGCATTAAAAACTGTCACCATGATTTGAACATAACATACACGATATTGTTGCACAGTAAAGCAACTCATTTCAAACGAGGTTCAAAGGCATGTCGGTTTTAGAAGAATTGTTAAATTTGAAAAATATAAAAAAAATGATATAGTAGAAAAATTAAAATAAAAAAGAATAAAGAAAAAAGGAAGTGAAATACAAAAATGTTGATATTGATTCAGAAAAAAGAAAAATTGAAGATTTTCATGAAATCAATCAAACACTTGTTAAACTACTGTCCCTTTCTGTTCATTTTTTTTATTTACAACGATAGATCTACATACAAACTTTGTTCAAAGCATAATTCAAAATAAAGCGAATCTAAAAGGTAAATATTAAAGTAAAAGAATGAGAAAAACTGATACGTTTTTATTTACACCTCTTATTGCTATTGATTGAAAATATAGTGAAACCTCTCTACACCGAACCCTTTCGGGACTTAATATTTTGTTCGGTTTAGACAGATGTTCGATTTAATCAGGGTTCGGTTTAGGTTTCAATGTACAGTAAAACCTGTATAAAGCAAACAATGTTTTGATCATACTGTGATAGTACTATTGTTCGTGGGGTTCCAATTTTCGTGGATTTTGTGGTTCGCTAAAACCACGAAAATTAACGACCCAACGGAATACATTTTTTTCCTTTAGCTTTAATGCATAGCATTCCAAACCACGAGTTTAAGTGCCCGCTAAATAGTGACATTTGTGAAAACTACGAAAATTGATGTCCACGAAAAAAAGTACTTCCACAGTATATTTTTTTTGCTCAGTGTTTACATTAAACAACATCTTAATGTATCAATTTTCAAATATTGGTACTGAACAAATAATTAAGTTTTCAGAAATTTTCAGTTTACTCAAGATTTGGTTAAAGCATAATTCACTGTAACTGGAGGTTAAAGGTTTTCATATAATGTTGAGTCACCCCAATTAACATGCGATGCATTGGTATTTCGGAGTATTTCTACATGTACAAATAGATTCTAACAAACAGACTATTTAAATAGAATATAAAAGAGATAAATACCATTCACATATACCTAAAATGGGATATTACTCTTTGATTTGTGAAATACTGAATCTCAGAAAAACAAATTCAAACAGGAATACAGTATTCACATTAGTTATTCTTCCTTCTTATGAATTTTTTTAATTTATCATGATGCAGCCATGTACTTTTAAAGACATCTTAATACCATTGAATTTTGTACATATGTTGTAAATATTTCAATGTAATCTGTATGACTCATTACTTGGAAATAAAGCTGTAGATGTGTTAATAAAATTGTATTACTGTGTCAAAGACTTGTAATTTTTTTTTCATATAGAAGATTTGACACATGTGTCAAGTATTTTTTAATACAGGCTAGTTTTTACGTCGAATGATTAGATCTTGGACTAGTCATAAAGCGATGATCGATCAGGTTTATGATACAATCTCTTTCTCGAAACTGCATGACAAAGATGTGCATGAATGGAAAAGATGCAGCATATGCTTTTCAAATGGTTATATTTATCGCGGAATGTGTACTTACATTTAGCTTCGTCATTATCAAAATGTTGAAAAAAAGTTTTTGTCTAAAAAAGTACGGCTTATAAGTTTTCATGTTTTATGTACTTCATTGTAAGGGTACTCGTCTTGATAAGTTGGACTTTTTCTAAGAGTCTTTTTGTGTATTTATTTTTTAGCCATTCACCACACAATGGGAAAGGTTTGGATCCAAGAAAACGAGTTTCACCCCAACTGCAATTTTTGCTCCTGTCCCAAGTCAGGAATGTTGGTCATTGGCTTGTCCTTGTCTTCCAAGTAAATGTTAGTTTCTTGATATTCGGGTTATTGGATATGGTTTGTTTCCATTGATTTATTAATTTTTTTACCTTTTGGGGGCATTTTGGGGCTTGCTATATGGTGTGAGGTTCCTCACTGTGTTGGATACCGTACGGTGACTCCTAGATGCTTTGTTTTGGGTCGTTTTAATTTGGAGATGGGATGCTGTCTCCTTGACATTTACCCCATTTCCTTTCTTTTTCATATCAGTTGACTACACCTGCCTTAATTCAATCAAATATATCGGATATTAATTGTTTCTTGCTAAAACTTTTGTTGCAATCCTCAAAATGACAAGGAATGTATACATGTACAGATTATTTCTCGATATACTACGCTTCTTAGTACTTTATTGACCTTGCGTATCTGAATTGGAGTTTGAAAACGTGTGAGGCCGATACAACGAGGTTATAATAAAAAAAAGTATGTGGAAAAATTTGCAAGAATTAAAATGGCAAACGAATTCCAAAAGTTATCTATGCGAATAGAAAATTATAAAATCATATACAAAAAAGACAACTAAAATCAGGACGACAAGACAAAGACACTTCAACGAAATGGACATAGAAATAAAAAAAAGTACTAATAGTGTAAACCTTCAGCAAAATTGGAGATATCGGCTTAATGGATTGAGTTAGCACAATACTTTTCATATTTTACGAAAGGATATGGAGTAAATGAACATGAGACCATAACTCATATGTTAATTCATGTATATATCGGCCGTGCTTACAATCAAAAACAGATGATTTTGACTCCATGGACTACAAAGGTTACTCTTTATCCACCATAGTCATTGGTTTATTTCTTATCTCATAATTATCCTGTTTGAATAGAAGGCTAATATACATCACAATACCTGCAAACCTTCTTCCTTAATTAGTATCCCCACCTTGTGATATGTATTGACTACCAGATACTACGGGTGAAAACTCAGACAGAACATGTGACTTTTTAGCAGAGAAATATCAGAATCTACAAAATGACAATAACAAATACATGAAACTAAATTCCTAACTTACTGTAAATTTAATGTCTGCGTATTGTCATTTCCGCAGCTTATATCTCCTCAGTGCAGATAAAACCTTGACATTTGAAAGACAATAAACTCAAAAATGTTAAAAAAGTGATGGAGAAAAAATTAGCAATACGATCTAAATGGAAAGCAAAAATCAGCAAAGGACAAAGCTTTGCATAAGAGAGATACCCCTTAGCTTTCAACAAATTCAAAAAAAATATATATATGTTGAAAGTTTCAAAAGAAAATTGGTTTCGGGCCAGCAGCGAAGTACTGACTACTGGGCTGGTGAATACCCATTAGGGACTTACATTCCAAACGCAGAGGCATTGACCAAGTGTTAGCAAATAACTAAATACTGAACTTACTGTAAATTCAGTTTCTGTATATGGCCATTTTGACCACCTTTTTCTCTTCAGTGCTGTATCCCATGGTATTAACCAAGAACCCTCAGAAAAACAGCATCAAACAGAGACCTTAATCATTAACCTTGGAATCAAAATTCAAATCTTAATGAAAATCGTTCGACCTCCATGAGAATCAATTTTCTTTGAAACAACGGCAGTAGAAGTCCAAAGAAATGGCAAAAACGACAACAGATAAAAAATAAAAACAAAGACAAAGTTAGATAGCTACAATGCGTGGAAATAAAAAGATAACATTAAGAACTAAGGCACTTATAGTGTGAACTCCCATGAAAACCGGGAGTGACATCAGGTGCTCCGGAAGGGTAAGCATGGTCTGCTCCGCTAGCGGCACCGGTCACACTATCAGTGAGTCAGTCCAGGGTTGTGTCAAATCCGGTTATGTCAAATCCCGGAAGACGTGAAATCTAGCTGATAATGTCCGTTTTCATTTGGGACACAGACACGTCATATCTGTAAGTGATGTCATGGGGACGCCCATAGAATTTCTGAAGGGATGAAAGTAACAAAGGCTGAACAAATCCCTGATTTTCGGGACATTCGGGACAGTGTTTTTGCTCTATTAAAAAATCACTGTCAAAACTACAAACTTTGCTCAAACTGATTAATAGGCTTGTTACTCTCAGTATGTATAAGTTTTAGCCACAAGTAATGTTGACTAATGTACTTTTTGTACCATTCAGTTAACGGATTATCCTTTTCTTTTTATTGGTTTTGCGCATATCTATTTTTTACACGATAAAGAATGTTCATGTAAAACTTGTTTTAAGAAATCACTCATGGGGGTGACAAAAAGTAGTCTTTTTAGACAGGTGGTCTCTTAAATGTGGTCAATTTTAAATCAGTTTTATGAAGTGTTAATTTGTCTCTTTACACAGGTTGCTCTCGTAAAACATGTGGTTTCTCATGCAGGTTATACTGTACATGTATCAGATGTTAATGCTGTCCTCCGTTGATAAACTTTGATCTTACCAAGAATTTCTTTTATTGATCAGTTTTTCGTAAGCTTTGATGTACCTGATAATTCTTAATTAAGTGGGGAGTGAGATAAAAAACAGCGAGGCGTATATGCTGTGTGCATAATATGTTCTGAATTATTACATTCAATTTATATAATAATGTTGTGTTTTACATTGACTATTGTCCATCACCATGGCTACTATTTTCCATAGTCAATGTAAAACATTAATATTATTATTATACCGACTGTTGACTATATTTTGAACCGCTGAATTTGAAAATGCTTCTTTGGCTTGTTTGCTATCCTGTTAATCGTTAACTGTATCTGTGGTAACTGATTCCGATGTCAATTTCCATGTGTCAATGATCTCAATACACATTACACCATTACATCAACACATAAAGGAAACTTATTTTTAGCAATGAAATAATATATTTTAAGAGGCCAAAACAAAGTAACTTTATTGAAAACTTTTTAAAACATAATGGTTGCAGCAAATACTTTTAAACAATACATTTAAACAATGATAACGAAGATGAACAAAAATTTAAACAAGAGGCTCTCAAGAGCCTGTATCACCAGGTCCATGGTCAATACATCAATTGAAATAAACTTCTATGTTAAAGGGTCTCATTTTCAAACTATGTAAACAAACATTTGTGTTATATGATCAAACTATTTTCCCTATTGCCTGCCATCTTGGATAAGGGATGGATCTGCAGGACACAATTTTAAAGGAAATTAAGTGTTGTGCCAAAGTTTATTTCCAATTGGCCAAATGGTTTTAAAGAAGATCTTTGAATGTACTCCAATATTAAACTATGTTTCCCATTGGTAGCCAATTTGCATAAGGTGCAGACTTGAGGGACATCTGTTTTGAAGGGGACCATCTAAGATGCATTGTTATTAAGTTTTATTCTAACTAGCAAAGTTGTTTCAGATAAAAAATTCTTTATGTGCTCTTTCTATACAGTCCAGTAATAAATTAAGTTCCCCGCAGATGGCCATGTTGGATGATATATAGATAGGCACCAAAGTCAACATACTTAGTCAGCACCTCATAGCATCATACATGCCGTGTAGTAATCAAATCCATCTGTGGTTCTCAAGGTTAATGTCATCACTTGATCATTAAGGGCTTTACTTAACAACAAAAAATATGCAGGCTGTGAGGCCAAGAAACTGCTTGCTTATTCATGTCAGCAAAGCATACAGTACAGTGGCCAATCAAATACTTCCCTATAAGACAAAATATCTTATATAGAAAAATAATTGTAACATATAATAAGGTAAAGATAAAAAAAGTATTTTTGCAAAAAATTGTAAAAATTTGTGCAAAAACACTTTTTTAGCTTTTACTTATAAATTAAAATAATTGTTTTAACAAAGCTATAAAAGGGAATTTCTCTAAAGCATAAAAGAGAAAAGTTAACCAAAGAAGATTTGAACACAGAATTTAAAGGGAAATAACCAATAAACCATAAGGCATTGGGAAAAAAATGGTGAAAATCAATCAATAACTCCTACAAAGGCCTTTGGATTTTCTTCAAAATTTCAGAGTATGTAGATCTTGATATGCTGAACATTATTCTAATTTACACTTTACCTCTATCTGTTGCAGTTTTTGAAATAAAAAATAAAAAATGCATAAATTTTGAAAAATTTACGGAAAAAGGGCTATAACTCTAAGACGGGTTTTCCGATTTTCTTCAAAATTGCAGAGCAGATAGATCTCGGCATTCTGAACAATTCTACCGCAAGTCAGATTTTAAATATCTGCAACGGTTTTCGAGTTTTTTGCCAAAAACAGCAATTTACCCCTATGTTCTATTTTTAGTAACAGCGGCCATGTTGTTTGGCCCTCGGACTAACCGAACACATTTTTTAAACTACATACCTTGGTGATGATCCAGGCCAAATTTGGATTAAATTGGCCCAGTGGTTTCAGAAGAGAAGATTTTTAAAGAAAAGTTTACGACGGACGGACGGACGACGGACGACGGACGCCAAGTGATGGCAAAAGCTCACCCTGGCATAGCCAGGTGAACTAAAAAACAAGACAGTATCACATTTTGTATTTCGATACTTAAACAGTAGAAGGGTCATCTTTCCACAGTTCTAATGACCGTTGTAAGATACCACTGTTTTATTGTTATCAACTGTTTTGGGAGAATGAATTACATGTGTGTACACACGAAGCTTAATTTTTTCAGTTCTTCTTCTTTCCAATAAAATCAAAATACTGTCAAAATACCCCCAAAATCCCCCCCCCCCCCAAAAAAAAACGACACTCTTAGAAAATTGATTTGCAAATTCAATTGCAAAGGTGATCACGCGGATAAGTAACACCAACTTGTCGGTTAGATCACAACTCCGCCTCCCGTACGTGATGATTGATGATGATTGACGTAGAAATCAATAGTCCTCACAACAGCAGTGCTTACTATTGCAATAGTGCAGTCAACGCTATTTCTTTTGAATACTATGCGAAAATAAAACTGTTTTACTATAAAAGAATAATTGATAATAGGAAGCAGCACTGATATACTTAACTATTAATCTGATCATATCTTCAATTGTCTCGTCCACTTAATATGTGTGGATAAACGGATCTAAAATGTATACTACATATACATTAAATTACATTTAAACCGAACCCATAGTAAAACGTAAACCTGCATTTACCTCATATTATATTTATCTCAAAGTTTAAAATTATTGAAGAAAAAGTCAGCGCAAATTGTTATCGATGTGTAGGAATTTACAATTCTATTAGAACTCAATCTATGGAGAACGCTGCATCCTAGATGTACTTTCGTCGGAACTATAATGATGACGTCATAATAGAAATATTGAAAGAATAACAATATTGAAATACCTAAAAACATTCTTCTCTTATGATGTGGCAGCAATATCTATTTCTTACACGATTAGAAAATTTTCGTATCACTTAGTGATAACTTTTATGCTATCATTTCATTGGCCATAAATACGATTAGATAACTTTTCAGCCTTATTTTCATTGGATGTTCTAGAGGTCACACATCGGGTCACATATCGGGTCATGGAAATTCTTTAGTTATTTTTAATTCCGTGCTCATTTCATTATGTCGTCTGCATTATTTTTAATTTTATTGGAAAGAAGAAATGAAAAAATGAGCTTCCTGTGTACACGTATATTAATTCATTCTCCCAAATAGTGGAATCTGTTTTGCCCACTTGAAATATATCATTTTATTGCTAAAAATAAGTTTCCTTCGTGTGTTGATGGAATGTGTATTGAGATCTTTGACGCGTGGAAATTGACATCGGAATAAGCTAACCACAGATACAGAGATATTTACACCTACATTTAATTACAAATAATTCGTAACATTTTCACTCAATTAATTTTATTATAGATGTTTAAAACTGTAATTAGGCCTAGAAAAAAAGTTGTGAGTTTAGAGTAAACCGACCCTACCTAAAATTTTATGCCTACCCTAACTTTTTTTGGCCTATTTTACAACAAGCACTGTTAAAGTCAAAAATGTTCCTCCATTACTACAATGTAAAAAAAAATATTAAAAAAAACTTTCCTACCTACCCTACCTAACTTTGAAAACCATGTTACCCCAAACACAATTTATATTCTTAGGCCTAACAATTCAACCGAGCTTTCTGATAAGATTCCCAGGTTTGTCACCAGCGTGTTACCATGTACTTGTCATTGCTGTTGATTGTTATGTACATGTTTTTATAATGCAACACAGTTCCTATATCTACAACACTTATCGTTGTTTATAGTTTCTAGTGAATATACGGAGAAAATCTATTGTTAAACTTTACATTCATTTTAAGAATAAGTTAAAGTACATAATCAATATTCGATGTATTCACAAACACAACAAACTAAATTCTCCCAACTTAACATAATTGGGAGAACACGACAGAAGAATTTACAAATGAAATTTTTCGTAACGGAAATAGGTTTCACAACTGCTGGAACATTAATAAGATTTGGTTTAAAAACATTAAATAATAATTCAATGTGAATGTTTTAAATGCTTTAATATTTTTTTCATAATAGCCAGGATATCGACTATACATAAATGAGGATCCGATTTAAATTTGTCTGCATTTTATTTTCGATTGTCCTGTTACAAAATTTGCACGTTATTCCTTTGTTCAAATTGAAGTTGGAAGTTGAAAAAGGACTTGTTCATTGCTTGGTTCTACCATGTAGTTCTAGAGACTGTCTCATGTGCATTTACTCCATTAACAATGAAGGGATGAGTAAATACAAATGAGACAAAATATGGTGAAACTAAGCAATGGAACAACACTTTTATTGTTGTTCTCAATCTTGAAGTAACCATGAGGCCTTCCAAAGTGAGCTTTACTTATACCTCATAGCAAGGTCAGAACGTTCTTAGCGCCTGTTTGATCGGAATGCATTACCAAATGTCGAGCAACGCTAATTCCATGTCTTTTTACCCATATCCTTTAAATGTTTATCATAAATATCCTTCTTACAAAGAAGCTTGTAATCAGTGACTCTTGAAGAAATCCAATCTGTAAAATCGTTTTCTAAAACTTGGTGTTTTTTAAATGGTTTACGTTTTTAACTAGAGGCTCACATGAGCCTGTATCGCCCACCTGTTGACTGGTTTTATTCATTGTCACCAAGAGACCATCCATTATTATCTATACTATATATCAGTTCACCAGATATTACAGAGGATATTCAAACATTTTTGCCATATTGGATGAGGTACAAACTTAAGCAACAAGCTTTGAAGGAAAACACCCAAGTTATATTGTGATCAAGTTTGATTCCAATTGGCTCAGTAGTTTCAGAGAAGAAGATCTTTGAATGCATTTCACATAAGGTCCTTATGTTAAACTTGTTCCTCGCTGGCGACCATCTTGGATGAGGTTCCAACATTAAAATCACAAACTTTGAAGTGGATCACCAATGGACTATTATGACCAAGTTTGGTTTCAATTAGCTCATTAGTTTCAGAGAAGAAGATCTTGGAATGCATTTCACATAGGTTCACTATGTTAAACTATGTTTCCCCCTGGCGTCCATCTTGGATGAGGTATGAACATAAAAATCACAAACTTTGAAAGGAACCACCACTGGACTATTGTGACCAAGTTTGGTTCGAATTGTCTCAGTAGTTTCAGAGAAGAAGATCTTTGAATGCATTTCACATAGGGTCCTTATGTTAAACTTGTTCCTCGCTGACGGCTATCTTGGATTAGGTATGAACATAAAAATTGCAAACTTTGAAGGGGATCACCAATAGACTATTGTGACTAAGTTTGGTCCAATTGGCTAAGTAGTTTCAGAGAAAACGATCTTTGAATGTATTTCCCATAGCGTCCCTATGTTAAACTATGTTCCCCGTTGGCGGCCATCTTGGGTGCGATGCGAACCTGCTGGACATGTGTAGAAATTGTAGTCCTTGATAAGCTTAACACTTTTGCAATTTAAACTTAACCTCTATCTCAAGTAGAATTAAAAGTAAATACGTATAAAAATCGTGAAAATGCAAAGTAAAAGGGGCTAGAACTCCTATATGGGTCGTCAAATTTTCTTCAAAATTGCAGGACATGTAGATCTTATTATGCTGGCCATTTTTGTAAGCTAAACTTATATATATCTTCTATCATTTTAAATACACATGACGAAAAGTAAAAAAAGGAAATTTTGCGGAAAAGGGGCAATAACTCCATGACGGGTTATCAAATATTATCCAAAATTGCAGGGTGGGTAGATCTCATCGTGTTCATCATTTTTATTCGTCAGATTTTTGATATTCCGAACGATTTTTGAGTTATTTGCAAAAAACAGCAATTTACCCCTATGATCTATTTTTAGTAACAGCGGCAATTTTGTTTGGTCTACGGTCATAAATATCACAAACTCGAAAGTGCATACCCTTGTGATGATTCAAACCAAGTTAGGTTAATATTGGCCTAGTAGTTTCAGGGTAGAAAATATTTGAATAAAAGGTAACGAGTGGGCGGATAGACGGACGCCGAGTGATGGTGAAAGCTCACATGGCCTTCGGCCAGGTTAGCTAATAAGGTAAGGCAATGGGCAACTCATATGGCAAATTATAAAACAAAGTTACACCAAATTTTGGAAGTTTGCTTTTATCAATGTAAAATCAGAAATTGAGTGTTCATCTAGGAGTGTGACATGAGAAACAACGAGCAGTTGAATTGTATATGGTATATGTTCTATTGAAGATTTTATGCTGCATATGCCTATTACAAGGCTTCGTGTTTTTGATACTATATTGCTTTATTTGTACACGCTAAGTCCTCTAACCGTTCAGTAGTGTTTTCAAATATTTAATACTGGAAATGGTGGTTAAATATTGATTCCATGGCATGCCAAAAACTTTTCCAAAATTTTACCTTCATGTTTTACTTAATAAGTAAATGAGGGAATAAAGTAAAACATTTTTATTAAAATTATACTCATGTGCAAGGTGGTGAAAAATTTTGTGTGGTATTTGATTGTTTTCATTAATTCTTATCCACAAATGTCATAACACGTGATTTTTTGTCGATTGAAGTTTATTTAGTGTAAAATGTTGTTGGATGATTAATTTTTTTTTTCATTCTTTAAATAATCATATTTATAATAGGTGGCAGCAGTAAAATCCTGAAATACAGAGTTTTACGATCGATATCACGATCTTGTGGACCGCTATGGAATAAGTGTTTCCTAGATGATAACAAATCTTTCTCTTTGCCACTAAAGAATGTTTTTCCTCTACCTGATTTGACTTTACTACCGGAGTTGACATGTTACACACGGCGGGTGTCCTTTAAGAAGCAAGATGCTTACTCTACCGGTGCACCTAATCTCACCCATGGTTTTTATTGGGTCCGTGTTGTTCATTTTTGTATATGTGTGTGCCTTCATTTTTTTTCTGTGCCATGTTCATGCTATGTCTTTGCTTCTTTGTTTTTCCGACGTTGCCATTGTCCTTGAATTGTTCGTTTTATACTGACGGTTCGGTTTTCACTTACTTTATTAATGGGAATATATGTTCAGTTCCTAGCAAATTAAATGTGGGGGAATGTACATTCGCATTTATATGTAATCAACCAAGCTGCAGACCAATTTTCAAATATTTTCTTCTGGTACACGGCGAGATATCTTTACGACAATTTGGTAACGAGTTGAAAATAAAGATATCGGCAAACAGGAAGTAGTCGATCAAGAAATCTGAAAATCGCTTACACTATACATCTCATTATTTCTAGGGTTCAGATCAAATTTCAAATCACTTTCTTCGTCACAAGCAAAGAAATCGATTCTAGGCCCTAACAAATATCATTTTAACGCCATTCTGTTTAATTTTGATAACACATCCGATTTCCATTTGTTATTAAACAATTCATTTTATTCAAAAAAGCAATTTCATATAATTTTAATTTTACACATGATTTGTCTCTCTGTGGAGAAAAAATTCAATAGGATTTCGATGTAATGATTTATTGTCATTTGTTTGATGACTCTGTTGGTTGATTCCTATTTCCCTATGTTTGCTGCATAATTGCTAGTCCCCGATCTTTCTTGATTGCTAACTTCCGAGGATTTTCCCAGCTCAAGACGATTAGTCTGCAATCGCCATTTCGGCATGTTTATCCTATATTCGCTATTCACAAATAACTAAATGCCGAAGTTACTGCAAATTAATTAAGTTTCTGTATATGCGAATTTCGACAACTTATGTCTCTTCAGTGCAGATAAAATCTAAACATTTGAAGACCATCAACTCAAAGATTTTTTTTTAAACTGATAGAAAACAAATAATCAATATGATCCAAATCAAATGTAAAGCCAAAATCAGCTAAGGACAGAGTTATGACAGAGGGAGTATACTTCTTAGTTTTTAACAACATTCTCCTATAAGATATTGCAAGTTTTCTTACGCGATAAGATAATTTTTACATATCAGTGTGCATGTATATGTATCAGATGTGTATGATATACTCCATTGTTAAACTTTGATCTTAGCCAGAATTTATTAATATTGATAAGTTTTGGTAAGCCTTGATAAAGCTGAAGATTTTTAATTGTGTAGGAGTATGATAAAAAAACAAACATGGGCGTTGAAATGTCAGTTGTATATGCTGTACGGAAGCTAATGTGTGCAACATTTTCTGCAATACATTTTTATTTTTTAAGGATTATGAAATACGATTTTGAGCTAAATTATATTCACGTGCAGGGTGATGAAATTTTGATCAACTTTGGTGTCGTATTTGTTATTTTTTTATAATTTCTTTGTCGATAAACGTCATAATCAGTGGAGTTATAATATTTGATGACTATTTCCAGATAATTCAGGTAAAGTTTATCAAATTTTGTCAGGATGCGCTAAGTGACATATTGAAATATTAAGGTAGTAGACCTGGGGTACATGTAACTCCTTTTTCTAAACAATTACTGGTTTTGATTTGTATGAATAAAACAAAAGATTTAGAATATTTTATCATAAATAGAAAATAAATATTTATGTAATCATGAAACTGCACCCCTTTCATAAAATAATTCAAAGTGCCTACATAAAAATATGTAGGTTTTGAATGGCATCTTAAAAAATTAAAATAAATGAAAGTCGGATTTTTGGAAAGGGAGATAACTCTTTCTGCTTGACGTTCAGAATTAAGGAATTTTAAGACTTTTTAGACAGTTTTCTTGACATTGTGAAAAAACGGTACGGTGAATTTGTATAAAATTTTGATATAATTCAAATATGTGGAGGAGTTTTAATTTTTCCTTTTTTTTTGGGGGGGGGGGCGATTTTCAATTTCACAAAATTGAAGGAAGTTGTGTTTTCACAGCAATGTTTTAAAATCATATTTTCTGATTTACTGCAAATCAACACTTAGTGCTTGCTTATGATCATTATTTTTTATTATTAGGTCTACAAGTTTCTATGAAGGAGTTTGGCTATTTATAGTCTTTTTATGGCAATTTTTATACATCTACAGTACAGTACAGTAGTATATGTTTCATGGTGATTACTGAACAGAATTTAAGACTCCTAAAATATGGGTGTTTCTGGGAACCATAAATAACAAATCTGACGGTGAAAGTTTACAAAACTTCCAATAATTTCATGCCAAATGTTAATCAGTTACTGCTATACCAAGAGATTTATCGTAAAGGCGTCATGCCAAGAAGTTTATCATACAACAATGTTCTGATAGTTGCTATTGCAAGGAGTATATCCCATCATACTCATACATAGGTTTTTATTCTATAATCGCAATGGCAAAATAATTGTGAAGCAATAATATACAAATGATTAAGTTAAATGCTAAACCCTCTTCTTGTTTTAATCAGAATTTATTGTTAAGAATTTCAAATTTAACATAAAAACCACAATCGGAATCATTTAGCAAAAAAAAAAAA